>PVKM010026580.1:0-19258 GCA_004027735.1 Carollia perspicillata | reverse complement strand
AGTAGGAAGACCAAGAAAATTGAGGAGATCAGGTTCCTAGGATAGAACTTCCTGGGAAAGGAAGTTCTTTTCCCAGGAACTTCCTTTCCCAGGAAGTTCTTTCTTAGGAAAGGATAGGAGCTTCCTAAGGAAACTACATTAAATTCAGTGTTTATGACCCTCTAGTGGGGCTAGCTGACATCCTTAACCATAAGTATAGCTTTATGACCCAGCAAATTGCTAGCTCTGGTCCATGCTATTTGAGAGAGGAGAAGAAGTATGACCAGACCCCCAAATAGAGTTTATGGTGCTAGGCTGCGAGGGCACAGCATGAGAGTCGAGCCATATTTTAGGAGCACCTTCCCATTTTCCAGGCCTGTCTCTCGAGGCTCCTTGTCCACTCTGTGCACTTCTCAACAACCTCCCAGTCAACCCTTTCCTCTGCATGGTAGAGTCAGTTTCTGCTTCTTGCAAACCAGACCCTGAACTAATGCAAATGCCAAAAGAATGACCTTTATTTCCAAATTGCTTTTTCTTCTTTTCAGTAGACCAAACGCTCACAAATATCTAATCGCCATGAAACTAAAAAAGTACCAATTTAGGGAGGATGGTAAGATGTCCTTCCACATGGCTACGTTAGCCAATAAGAAAAAACATGACTCCTTGTTCTCACCCTTGTCCTCATCCCAGGACCATAAATGTTCATAAAGACATGTTTCAATACCAAAACCAGATGCATTAATTTCATTTGAAAAAACAATTTTTTAACTCCTCACACCCAGGATATGTTTATTGATTTTTAGAGGGAGAGGAGGGGGGAGAGAGTGAGACAGACATTGATGTGAGAAACATCAATCAGTTGCCTCCCATATGCACCCCAACTGGGGGACTCAACCCACAACCTAGGTGTGTGCCCTAACTGGGAATCAAACCCACAACATGTTGGTGTATGGGACTAGGCTTCAACTAACTGAGCCACTGGCCAGTGCTGGGGGGAAAAAATTAAGACAATAGAATTCAAGGAGAATAATGGTTGACTTGTAAGTTGAGTTTTCATCTGCTCACTACTATATTCACATTGTCAGTTATATCACAAACCACGGTTGGTACAAGTTTGCCATCTGAATCTGTGTAATTAGAACTCATTTAGCATCATATACATTGAGGTGCTTACTCAGTCTTAGGCCCCAACCCCTACACCCACTGCAAGTAAGTCCTTGGTTTAATGTTCTTACCACACCATCAGATATCACTAAATTGGAAGTGCTCTCTATTTTCCTAAAACATTACTTCAGATATGAGATGTGCAGCAAGATTCTTTGCAAAAAGAAAAAAGTATAAGAAAACCAAAGTTGCTGGGATTCTGAGTATTAACTGAAATATGAGAATTATGCAATTATAGACAAAAATCTATCAAGAGGTAAAAGGATACCTTCCTTCAATATACATCTAACTAAGGAGTGGTGGTCACATAGGACAGAACAGGTTCATCTGCCAAAGAAATGGGCAGGCGGGATCCTGCTATGTATATAAGATGTGTGGTCTTTTTCTTTCAGCAGCTGGGGCCACGTCACAGCAGTGCGCTCCACTGTGCTCCACCAGTGATCAAAGCCCAAAGGGTCCAGCTACTCGAATGCACACTACTTTATGCAAAGAAAAAAAAAAAGCTGATGCCTAATATGGAATCCCACCACCACCATACCCTACTCCCCACTGCAAAAACAGGGATTACCCCTCCATCCTTCTTAAGGAGATGGATGGAATCCTAATTTACTAAGTGGAATAAAAGGCTTTAAAAACAACTGTTTTGCGGGCACAGACTGCTCTTTGGCCCGACTCCCTGGTATCCTGGTACCTGGAATGGTACTCTCTCTGCCAGCGGCAGCTCAGTAGGTGTTACTCACTGACCAAAGCCCTGTTTGCACAGGCATCTGGGATCACAGGACAACTGTTCCTAATCGGGAACAGCTGGTTCCCAAACCACCCTAAACCCAAAAGATTCCAATGACATTTTGGCTAAAAGATTAAAGAATGCGCCCTTCACTGTGATGTTCAAGAAAAATAAGATCTACTCACATAATGATGATAGAAAAAGAAAAAAGGCAGGGATTTGAAAGACTCTGGGCTGTGAGTGGCATTTTTTTTTTCAAAAACAAAATCAATACAAAAACACTTTTTCACCCTAAGACTGAACAGGTAAACAGGTCGATGTTCTTGGGACCCATCCACGAGAATAAGGTTCCTCAGGGGCACGCTCCTGCCCTGCCCTCATGCACACGGCCATGAGAACAGTCCCTCTGCCGGTCTGTCCACACGGGCCCCACAGCACGAGGTCAGTAGCACACACAGAACCAGCTCTCTCCTTGTCCCTTCTCCCACGTGGCAGAGCTTCTCCCAGATGCAAATGCACCTGCCTGAGGAGAATCAGAACTTAAACACCCACCATTACTCATAAGTAATTACAGAAATGAGGAAGATTTTAGTTAAAGCTCTAAAAATTCAAAGTCAAAATTAATTAGTTCTCATCATGACCAGCCAGTTAAGTTTTTTAACTAAGTCCACACTGCACTCACCCGAAATGCCTAAGCCACATACAGTGCTAACACCAGAGAGACAAAACTCATTTCTGCAAGTATTTGTGTGCCTATTACGCATGAGAAGAACATTCTGGTTTACCTAAGAAAAAACACATTCATCTCATGAATTACTGACTTTAATTACCACTGACTCTATGCAATTATAACTTCAGGACACAATTTGACCCACAGCATAATCATATGCTTGTTATATAGTTCATACTATAACAAGGGTGACTGATAACTGCGTAGCAAGTCAGTATGAAAAAGATACGCTATGTGCTATGCTCATGGGAGGCAGGGTTGGGGCAGTGGCTCCAAGGTCCTTTATAACTCTTGCTTTCCCTCAGGAGATTCACACAGAACTGGGCCCTGACATCACCTGAAACGAAGTTCAGAATAAGGAGCACCAAATCCTGATCCTGGCTCTGTCCCTTATCTGGCTTTATGACTGGCAAACAACATATCTGCAATTTCAGTCTCTTCTATAAGAGGAGATACTAGTATTTGTCTTACCATGTTCTTATAGAATCCCATGATTCGATTCTATATATTGGATCAACAACATGTTGTCAATGTTCTTACAGAATCCAATGATTTCCCGTGTGTTTCTGGCACAGCCCCTGGCCTATACAGTAGGTCCTCAATACATGCTAGCTGGGTTCTACTCCAGAGGCCCCCAGGAAAGATGGGAGAGAGCCTGGAAGAACCACTGATCTGGATTTTAATGCCACGTGGGTCTTGGTCCAGAAGCATCTGGAATCAAATGGGATTGCCAGAATAAAGCACGACGTGGCCGAGGGTCCGACGGTAACCTCCAAGATCCCTGGATTACTTCTGTCATGTCTACTCAAAGTACCCTCAGACGCCGGGCACACACTAGGGGAGCTAACAGGCACTGCTCCTGGCCATGCACTGCTGTACGCCACCACTAAGGGAAACTGGCTGTGACTGCAGTTTTGACATCTTCATACTTTGGGCCAGAACCCTTGGTGTCATACTATTCGTGTGTAACTGTTTCTTCTTTTGTAGTCATTTAATTTCCATTTTCAACCAAGTGTGCCCACTGGTTTATTGTTTTCCTAGGACAGGATCACCTGGTTAAGATTACTCACTGCTAAAATCAGTGTCTGTGTGGATTTGGTAATTTTTTCACAGTACCCAGCAAAGTAATGATAATATGCATGACCTGAGGGAAATAACTGTGAGGAAAGAGTTCATGGAGCTTACACGGTAGATGCTTGAGTATCACCCATAATGAAAACTACATACATTTAGCAAAACCTGTTTTCAAATTGGCTATCCCATGTTCTCCAAGGAAAAATGAGTACTGCAAACAGTTTTTAACTTTTCTTGGAAATGACACACCAAAGAAATTTTAATGCATCCATTTGAGCTACTTAGACTAAGTTCAGTACTCCCTCATTGACGTCTTAGAAAGTTAACTATTATACCACTTAGACCCAAGAATAAAGATTAAATCATTCTGTTCAAAGATGACCAAATACAAGATGTTTGTGTGAAGATTCTTTTTAAAACTAAAGAGCCTCCTACCTCCTTAAAGTTGTCAAATGCTGATAAAATGATTTCATGCCCGCCTCTGACAAGACAGACGGCCGCCAGCAATTCTAACACAAGGGCCTTTGTTCTGTCAAAACAAGAAAAGGAAAACCACACATCAATGAAAGTGACAAGATGAATCAGCTGTTCCTTGATTCCAAGATCAATATGATAAAAAAAAATTTGTCCATGTATATTTTTTAAACTCTCACTAAGATATGGATAAACTAAATTACGTATCTAAACCTTTACCTACTTCTGTAACATGTGATCCATCTAGGGTAGGGAACATGGAGGCATGCTTCCCATTCGCTATGTTACAAATTATTCACTGCCGAAAATTAATTATGGGAAGATCAGTCTTTTAGTCCCATCATTAGATGACTTAGTACAGTATGGCTGAAAAAGTTTTATCAGTGAGCTAAAGGCAAAAGGAAACTTGGAAATATTCAAGAAAACAAACCACTGTTTCAAAATTGTCTCTGGTTTTAGAGTCAGAGACATTTGCCAAGAAAGTTCAAAATCAATTGAAATTAATGCCCCACATTTCAAATCTGCTAACTGGCACATGGCGCCATAAAAATCCCCCAGGACAGTGCAAGTTCCCACCCTTTCTCCTTCCTCCTCAGGAGATCTGAAAGGGGCTGGGCTTCAGCTCTACTAATACAAAGATATTTTCTGTGACTCAAGAAAAGAAAAGAAAACTCCATCTGAAATAGTTTTAAAAGGAGAACCCAGAGGCACATTCCAAGTTTTTCTAACACAATGTCAAGGACAGCATTGTTTCTTCATCGTAAGATGATTTCAGTATTTCACCATTTTCTGGACTAAAAGCTATTACTGACCTCTAAACAAAGACCCATCTGATAACCACAATGTCAATTATCTTAAGGAAAATGAATCATGACCTCCCTGTGAGGGAGGGCAGGGACACAGAGAAGCTCAACTACTTAAGACTATAGTAAACTAAAGAAGCAATCACAAAGATAAAAAGTTTTAATCTGGGGAAGTTTGAAATAATAATATCAACATCTAAACAGGACTTCATGGTTTGCACTGCATTCTAAATCAGAAAGGATCTAATTTATAACCAGATTTCTTTACTTGAATTAACAGTTTTCAGACACATATTCTATACAGAGGTACTGATAAAAGAGAACAACACATTTCAAGTGCAGAATGACTCACCTGAATGTAAAACAACACATTAGAATAACTAAAATAAAGTAATGAAGACAGGCTTCTACAAGTGATCTGTGATGTGAACAATACATGGCCTTTATAGGAAAGTGAATATAATGGGAAATCTGCATACACAGTATTTTTTTGTTGTTTGTGTTTCTTTTTTTATTTGGTAACAAAAGCTACATATCTAAATACTGCCAGGGATATGTGGACAAGGGGTTGTGGTTCTAGTTAGCTTTTGGCAATACCTGGTGTATCTAAGCTGTATCAGTACTGGCGTCCTGGCAACCTGATGCTCTCTACCAAATTTTGTTACATTTGCAAGGATGCTAAGAAATAGGCCTCAAAAGGAATGAAAGCTTAAGGAGAAGAATGAACAGTGGAGTTGTCCGTTGCTCAACTCTGCCACATGTAAGGCTGTAACTTAGCTGTTCCACATGGCCAGGGAGTCTACCAGCAATCTCATTTCAAAGAGACACACTTGAAAGTTTTCGAACTCTAACTTAAGTGTTACCTAGCCCTCTGCTCTCCCTGGTTAGATGTAGACTGGTGCATTACAACTCAGGCTTACCTCGGATTCTTGTTGTTCAAGCTCAGTGCAATCTCGTTGACAGCATGTGGGTGAGACATGACCATGTTGAAACCATACTGTAATTAATGTGCAAAAAACAAAGCATTAGGAATAAACTTAGGGGAGTGTCAATGTTGATTAAAAGACGTTTCCACCTAATATCATCTCTACCATCATAAATACATTTATGTCTCTAGTACATCACCCTCTAAACATTATTTTCCAGAAATTTTCAGGAATGATGATGCTACTATTAAGGGACCCCATTTCCATTCTTTATGAATGAACTCCATGTTTCTCTTCATTAAAATGGCGAAAAAGCTCCTTCCCAATGATTTTCAATCCTGGCTGCTCAGTAAATTCACCCAGAAGAGCAAACAAAACAAAACACTGATGCTCAAAGACAGGACCCTGGCATCAGAATCTTTTTAAGCTTTCGGAGGGACTCTGTTGTGAATAACCACTGCACCAGTCCCTCCTCTGTGCGATGGCCCACAGGACCAACGCCGAGGAAAGCCCGCACTGCTCGGAGGCATATTATCTCATCATTCTATAAAAGGAAGTAAGTTCAATGACAGGCTCAAGAATCATTTTGATTATGCTGAATTGAGGATTATTCCTTGTCTTCCAAGCTCACCTCGTACCTCATGACCTTATGTCCAATGACACTGAAAAAATATAAGCAGAAAAAAGCTTTCAGCAGCTTCCACCATCACCTGAATCCCTCCCACACAGACATGCGGGTCACCTCCTCACATTTTCCTAAAGGGAAGCTCTCCCATGCTCCGGTCTAAGGCCAAGCCCTTCGCTTGATTCCTCGACCCCATTCCCTCTCACCTACTCTAGAGTATACACTCCAGCAATTCTCCCCTCCCCTATCATTATTTTTCCCTCTCTGATTCATCGCCATTAACATGAAGACAGGATGCAAATTACCTTACCCTAAGTAACAATAACAACCACCGAAAATCTCGACCCTCAGACCAGTGTCCAGCTACTGCCTCGTGTCTCTGCCGCCTTTCACAGCAAAACTCTAACACTCAGACTCCCATTCCTCTCCTCCTGTTCTCTCCTGAAGCCACTCCAGTCAGACAGGTCATCACCACCACTCCAGGGAAACTGCTTGTGCCAAGATCACCAATGCCCCACCCTTTGCTGGAGGCCACCATCAACCCTCAGTCATCTCACATGACTTACAGCGGCAGCACTGGACACGCTCTTCTGGAAACCTTTCCTGTCCTTGGCATCTACCCCGCTGCCCACTTCTAAGTCTCCCTAGCTAGTTTTTCCTCATCACTCTGACATTTAAACATAATGCCCTCATGGTTATCTGGGACTTCTTGGCTTCTCTTCGTACCCCTGTTGATCTCACTCACTTATCTGGCTTCACATCCCATCTATTAACTCCCAAATTTGTATCTCCAGCCAGACCTCTGCCTTGAACTCCAGATGGCATATCTGAACACCTATTTAAGGTCCCTATTTGATGTCCTTGCACATCTCAAAGTTAACATCCTTCAGAAAGAACTCCCAGTCATGTGTCCCAGACCTGCTCATGCGGCAGCCCTCCTATCCTCGTGGACAGCAACTGCACCAAACAGGTGCCACGACAGACGCCCTGGAGCCGCCCTCACCACACAGCCAATGATGCTGCCTTTGCCATCCAAATCACACCAGGATCTTGCCACCTCTAGTCATCTCTACTCCTGTAATCCTGGTCCACACCACCATCAATGCTCACCTCAGTTAGAGCAACAGCCTTCTAATGGTCTACGCCCTGTTGTCTTTGCCCCCCGAGGCTACTCCCAAACACAAAACCAGAGCGATCGTGACCAATTCTAGAGTCAGATCAACTCACATTTTTCCTCAGATGCCTTCAATAGCTTTTCACTCACACCGACGTCAATGTCCTTTCTCTGGCTTATAAAGCCCTCCACAATCGAGAAGCCCCGTTAGCTTCCGATTTCATCTTCTACTCTTCCCTCCTCCTCATTCTGATCCAGCTAGCCTGTCCTCTTTTCTGTGCCTTGAGAACATCGGACTCATTCCCGTCTCAAGGCCTTTGCTCTCGCTCTCCTCTCTGCCTGGCGTCTTCCTTCAACAATATCCCTCACCCAGCTCCCCCACTTTAGTCACCACTACGTGTGGTCTTCCTGATGACCCTTTCCTGGACGGCCTATTTAAAACAGAACACACGTTTTCATCATTTCCTGTTTCTATTCCCTGATTATTTTTCTACAGCACTTAGTTCTCAGAAGCCAGTTTTCATGGGTTCAAATCTGCTCCACCATTATTAGCCATATAATCCTGGGCAGATTACTCCTCTGTCTAGTCTCTCTGTTTTCTCATCAATAAAATGGGGAGAGTAATAGCACCAATTCACAGGACTGTTACAGGATTTACATTAATTAACAGGTGTAAAGCACTAAACCTGTAGGAAGCACTTATATGTGAGCTTCCATTTCATCATTATCATCACCGGAACACTACACAGTTCACCAATTTACTCAACATCTGTCCCCCTCGCTAGAAAGTGTGATCCCTAGGGGACTTATTTATTTAACACTTTATTCCCCACGCCTAGAACAGTCTGACAATGTGCAAAAAAATGTTAAATGACTGAAAAATAATAAATGTATGTTGTCCTTAAGTTCAATTCAGTGTCATTATGTTGTGTTTGAACTCAATTACGGACCCTCTACATAGGTATTTATTTTCCATTTCTTCTTGGATCCATCTGGAGCTTCCCTATAAATGGAAATAAAATCCTACTTTTATACATGAATTATGTTTTTCTAATTCCCACCCTGGTTTGCTATCTAATTATACCTTTGACCACATCAGTTCACCCTAGATATTCCAGGCTGTAACTTCCACTTGGCTGTTAGGATTTATCCAACCCACACACTGCTGCTCTCTCCTAGTGCTTCTCAGAGTGGCGATAACCTACATCACAATCACCTGAAGGAGGAACCCACATTTTTAAACAGAATCCTCCAAGTGCTTCTTGTAAATATTAGGGCCCACCAAGTCCAGCAGCCAGTAACTGTGACTTCTTGCCTGTTCACCACAGGACCCTTTGAGAACCACTGACCACCCATCATGAGAGTATTCATTCTGAATGTTCTGAAGTTGTCCCAGTACGGCCCACACCCGATGGCTTACCCTGTCCTTAAGTAGTCATGAACATTTACCAAGTAATCTAGACAGGTGTATCACTGCAGGAGGCAAACGTCTTCCCTTTAAATACATTATTAAAGCTAACTAAAATATGAAGGCAATGAATTAAATCTTGAGCATTAGAACAAACCAGACCTTTCTTTTCCAACAGAATCTCACCAAATCCTCCTATTTACTTCAAAGGCAAATAACACAAGGAAACCAGAAAGAACAAGATGGGAGTCTGCCAAACTCCGGTTCTGCTGAAGGACCAGAAACAAGCCTACCTGATAGTTCATGATGGCACGTAAACACATGATACAGACGTGGACGTCGTCTTTCTTACTGACTAGTCTTGAATTCTTCAAAGTTCTTCTGCTTGGCAAAGTATTATATCTACAAATAGAAAGGGAAACTTCTATAAAACCAGAGGTTACACTCTTAGCGTAGGCACGAGCACTGAAAACCAGACCTCGTTCTCTACCTTCACCTGCACCTCTCTGAGGACTGCAGGTCAAGGCCACCGACAATCAACCCGTTACCAAAAAGCTATTCCTGTAGATGTGATACACACATCAGTTGTGTGTACTGGTTTATCACTTGTTGGGCCTGACAGCCATAAACAATGAAACTCAACTCCACTCAAACATGTAACAAATCAGGCTATGTGGGATTCAACAGCCCCCAGCTCCTGATCAGTGGGTCAAGCAAGATTTGCAGTGACCTGGGACAGCACGCATGCAGACTGCACTTGCAAACAAATGAAGGGGTAAAACTTAGCTCATATATCGGCCTCCAGTCACTGACACCACTTTAACTGCACCTTCCCATGAGTGCTCTGAGGAGTCCAGCATTCCGAGTTTAAGTGTAGGCAAGGTCATGCATTAGCAACTTTGATATCAGCCTACAATATGGAACCCTTACAATATGCATAGCCTGAATAGTATACAAATGCCTCCACAGCCTGAGCCCTCACCTAAAGCCTGGAATGGCAGCTGAAACTTGGATGGGAATATGCTGGTATTTCATAGGGTTGAGATGTCTCAATGGTAGGATCCACTCCACTGACCCTACACTGCTAAGCCTAGTAGTTGTGTCTGCAGATTTATCAGAGCTGCAAGCAGTAAAGAAGTGACAATGTAACGTGCTGCGAGCAGAAAATACGACAACACTGAAGGCAGTTTTCTCTGCAACTCCAAGCCTGAAATAAAGCACATTTCAAAAGTTGTCAACTGCTTCCCCACGGAGTCAATGACAGAAATGTTACACAAAAGAAGCTACAGCCGTTCCTTTTCAAATTGAACTAATTTAAAATTTTAAGGAAGTGAGGATTAACACAGTTTTCAAAAGTCCCACAGGTGCAGGCTGGAAGTTGAAAACTGAATTGACAGTTTTGTTTGAAACTGTTCCACTGAGCAGCCTGTTTAAATTTTATTTTCTATTCAAAAACTATCAAATGAAAGAAGATTCTATCACATGAGCCAAATAAATTTTTGACAAACAGTTCAATACATCCCTTTCCTCGATGTACCTGAATGTGTAAAACTTAGCCTGCTCACCATGCTGGTTATAAGAAAAATGCTTTATTCCAGGACTTCCTACATCATTCACACTGGGAAATAACATTTCAGCAATGGAAGTTGGCCTCATTCATTTTGTAGTGCAAAAACAAAGTTAAGGAAACAAATTCAGATTTTGGTGTCTGTAAGCCTGATTTCAAGAGCTAAGATGTGACTTTAAAATGTGTCGCTTTGCCATAACCCCCGCCGAAACAAGATTGCTAACACACTTGATGGAGGTCTCACAGAAACTGGTGCACCTTCGAACAATAACCACACACCAGTCTGGCCCAAGAACATGTGATCTTTTTAGTCTGCATCTGAAATTCTGCCCCTCCTGTACCATTCTGATTTTAACCTCAGTTTCGTGTGTCATTAGTACAATCACTTGTTAGGTACAGAATAGTTGGTTAGAGGGCTAGTCGTCGTTATTAACTAAAAGCATTGTTACTAGTGTAAAAGTACCGAAGAGTAAGTTTAAAAAGAAAAGGTAACGTCAAGAGACTCAACTGTCCTTTGCTAAACTGCATTTCTGTGCAGCAACGACTGCAGATCTACTGGCCAGAGCAAGCTGCTCGTTACGAGGGTGGGGCGGGTCGTTCCACACAGTCCCACATTTCTGCACCACTTCAAAGTGAATTTTAGTGACTCCGGCAAGCGGATGACAATGATGCATTTATGGTGTTTCCTAAGAGATGCCAAGTAACACAGCAGCTTCCTTACTTTTATTTACTAATCTAGTCCTTCAGGTACATGGTAACAAGACTCTAAAAGGCCAAAATGTCTTTGTCATCGTTTGCAAAAACAAGCAAAAATTGATTCATTAAAGAGTAATCTATTTACTAAACATTAACACAAAAATTTCTTGTTGCAGATGGTTAATTTCAAATAGATACACCGGACCAACATTTAAAATATATTTGATATGAAATAGCACATGATATTTATCAATATTAAGAAGTTGAGAAAATATACAATATAAGATCAATAAATAAAAACAATGTATTTCTTTATTAGTAATAGTCTATGGTTAAAAACAATAGAGCTCAAAGCTTTTTACTAAAGTGCACTGTATTTACTCTAATTTTTTCCTCCAATTTTTGGTTTATTTAGGTAGTAATGGCAACACTTGCACTTGTATTCAAATTATAGTATTACAATAAATACAGAACACCACCACCACAACCAATAAGAACAAGCATCAGAGTGATGACAGCTGAACGAGATATGTGATGTCCCTTACACCAACCTTTCCTGATACAGGAGAGAAGACTGAAGCCCAGAAAAGTTAGATCCCCGGAGCGAACAGAAGGAAGAAAAGAGATGAGAGGAGACCAGACCAGACCCCACATCTCCTCACTGGGATCAGGGCAGTCACTTTCTACCAGATGCTTCTCGACCTGACTCAGTGACAACACGTCCACTTCCTACAGCCATCCGTGCTGACAAGCTCCTTGTCAAATGTTCTCATCCTGCCATCCGGACTGCTTTCCGCTGCAGTCCTACACAGGTGTCACTCTCCCCACCCCCCAGTAATCACAGTAATCACTGCCCCACGCAGGATTAAGGCTTAGTTTGCTGAGAACAACAGCACCTGAGCACCTTCTTCGGAACACAGTGGCCAATCCACTTGGTAAGCAAAGTTTGCTTTTTGAATTCTTTATCCTAGATCACTTGCCAGGAAAGCGCGCATTTTTTAGCTTAATAGGAAATTTTGCAGTATACTGTATTTTGAAATATTCATTCTAAAAGAATTTTCTGCCATTAAGTAAATGTACCCCGATTAATGTCACAACTCTTTACCTCTGCAAATATGATGTTTGCGAAGGACTTAGTTTAGGGTCACCTTAAATCTCCAAGGGTAGATTTTAGGGACTGTGCCACAGGTTAGCATGTACATCAATCTACCCTTCTGCATTCACATTTTGTTGATTTGACAATCTATGTAATAAGATATTTCATTCATTTGCTTTATCATCTAAGTAACTTATTATACCTTTTTCCTTTTTGCACAGGTTTTAAATGCAGCTGCAAAGCACAAACAACAGTGATACTACCCAAAAAACCCTATTCCCGTGGACCTAGTTTTAACAGATTCCCCCGAGTTGACTCCAAAATATCAACCAAATTAGAACAATAGATGTAGCCACTTCACCACAACAAGGACACCTGGACAAGGTGAGTGATCAAGAAGAACTGGCCTCTGGTGTTCTCTACCAGCCACAGAAAATCAACCCGAATCTCTTGTTGAACCCCCAGAGCTGGTTTTATTAAGCATCTCCTCTTTATGCTAGACTCTGCTAAGTTGCTAAGGAAACATGAAGGATAAAGATGTTGTTTTGGCTCTCGAGGCCTTGCCACCTAGTTGAGAGGTAACAGATGTTTGTTATCAGATAGTCCTTGTATTAATGACATGTTTCGTCCACGCTCCAGCCCCAGCCTACCCCATCTGTTACGTACACATCACCAATGTGTAAAATAAACTCAGTAATAATACACACACCTGAACAGCACAATACAGTGGAGTGAAGACAATCACACCTTCTCAAAGGAGAACTTCTTTGGCAAAGCATCTAACTTAAAATCCTCACATTAGCCCTGGCTGGTGTAGCTCAGTGGATTGAGCACGGGCCTGTGAAGCAAAGGGTCACCGGTTCGGTTCCCAGTCAGGGCACATGCCTGGGTTGCCCGCCAGGTCCCCAGTAAAGAGGCAACCACACATTGATGTTTCTCTCCCACTCTTTCTCCTTCCCTTCCCCTCTCTCTAAAAATAAATAAATAAATAAAATATTTTTTAAAAAAATCCTCACATAGTCAACATTTTCTCAAACGGGCCAGACTTGACTGAGTTAACACAGACCTCCTATTGGCAACTGTCATTAGGTATGAAAGTTGTTTTGAAACGGGGCTCTACTTCAACAAGTAAATATAAAAGAAGTGGCCAAATTGTGGGATGAGTATCAAAAGGTGCCATGACAATGAACATCACTGAGCATGAAATATTACCAGTGCAGATTTTAAAAATGCCTGTCTTATGGCTCTTTGAGTGGTGAAATTACAAGATACTGCCATTCGTTATTTCTATGCTTTTTTTACGATTGTATTTATTTATTTTTAGAGAGAGGGGAAGGAAGGGAGAAAGAGAGGGAGAGAAACGTCAATGGGTGGTTGCCTCTTTCGCTCCCTACTGGGGGCCTGACCCACAACCCAGGCATGTCCCCTGACTGGGAATCAAACCAGCGACCCTTTGGTTCCCAGGCCAGCACTCAATCCCCTGAGCCACAGCAGCCAGGGCATATTTCTGTCTATATTTTAAATGTGCTATAGTAGATGTGTATTCCTTTCCAAATAAATAAACATTTCATAAGAAACAAACTCCTGTAGATGGTCCGAGGTTACATCCCCCTGAGACAGAGGGCTAAGCGAAGGAGGTGGCTGTACTGCTTTCTCCACTTCACTCACTATGAGGACCATTTCCGAGAAGGCCTCTGAGCTGGTCCTGGCCTGTCCTCGTAAAGCACAGGCTAGGGGTTCTGTAACGTGGCCAGTTCCACCACAATGCATGTGACAAAGAAACAAGTATCACCACCAGAAAATCTAAGCTTTGAAAAATCTCATTCCCCTGTGCTACAAATCCCCATGTGGATGTCAATAAGCTGGAATACAGTGATTGACAGTTTATTTAAAAACAGGATGAAGGTAACTGATTAGCACCGCCAATCTCCACCAGGTGTATGAGTCACAGTGATTCCCCTCTGTAGGGTTGGGAAATCACAGCAACAATCAGTCACCAATTAAAAATTCAAACAGCTCAAATGAAACTGGTTGTAACTGCCAGATATTATATGTACAGGTGCTGTTGCATAATCACGTTAACACAAGAGAATGTAATTCAATATACAATCTCCACCAGGGCAGATAAGGTTCTGTGACACAGCCTTCAGGGCACACGGTCCTCACCTCTCCTGAGCAGCGATCAACCTGTTAGCGATCTGAATACACTTTCCACAAAGGCCTGAGCTGTACAGGAAGTAAGCTGGTGACTCAGGAGGAGGTATGGGTGCCTCTCTGGTAAACTAATACCCTTGGCACATGTTCTGTTAGACAATTACACAAGGCAAAACCAGTTACTGTAATATTTCCTCCCTGAAGCTACTATGAGATCATTGGAATTGACTGGAGACGGTCCCTCCAGTTCACTGGGGTACATTCAAAATGCCCCAACGACAGGCAGCCCTGATGTCTGCACAGTCTCCTGTGTATCACTGAGGCAGATGAGCTTCAGTTCCGTCCCACGTAGTATATCTTGAGTGTTCCCAGATTCTGTCAACAGCTACATGGAGCATTTAACTGGGACTTGTAATTGGCTTCTTCACCAGGACTCAAACCTCCTGGTACATCACAGCTTAATCTAGGACAAGGAGGAAGGAGGGGCCTGGGAAGACCGTCAGCTCCATTCAGCCCCCTCGACTGGCTGCCAGGCCAATGGTCTGCACTAGGGTTGTGGAGCTACTGGTGTTCAAGGGTGCTGTGGAACTGAAGAGGGACAGAGGCGAATAGCGCAAGATGAAACACCGCAAAGGTAACTATTCTCACTTAGATTCACTCGTTTTCCCTAAATGAATGCTCCCCAGATTGCAAAAATGTAAATTTCTAAAGTACTGAAAAAGTTACTTCTGGCATATTTTGACAGTTTTCTCACTGGCTTTACGTATGAGAGCATTTACGAGGTCCTTACTCCACCACTTTCACTGACATCCCATAACAGGCATTTAGAGATCATTTTCTACCCAATGCATTCATTCTGAAGTGAAACAATTCCTTCGAATTGCTGGGAACAGGTCTAATGAAGTCCTGAAACAATTAGGTCTCTATGGTGTGTGGGACAGGTTCCCTAAGAGTTGGGAGTCAAAGACAACTCCCTTGAATTCCAGAGGGAGAAAACAGGGGAATGAAATATTTATGGAGTGGTTGAGCCCAATGCCCGGACTCCCAGGGCAGACCGTCTAAATGCCATTCTGAGACCCCCGGTTCCCCAAGATGGGCAAGCAGAGCTCTGGGGCTCTAAACGCTCAGACATGCAAGGGAGTTTTCCCAGAGGCAGAGAGCAGCCCTGGGTGTAACGTTTGAAGCTTCTGCCATATGTAGGGACAATAATGCAGAAGAGATATTCAGGGCTGTTTCTTGAAGTATCAAGAGTTTTAAGAAAATCCCGGTTTTTAAGAGGCTGTTTTCACAGAAACTGTGTAGGGAAACTGACACCGCCAAATTTCTCAGGCCCTCTTCTCCAACTCTGAGAATTGCCTATTATCTTGTCAAGCACTGAACCAAAACTAAATGTGACCCTAGCATTCAAAGATGAGACACTAGCTGGGGCGGGCTGCCAGCTGGAATTCAGAGAGGTCTGAGAATATGGAAAGAGATTATAAAATTGACCTAAGATCAAAACTAAAGAGAAATGACTCTAACCACCTGTATTAATTTTACGTACCAGTAGTTATGTATACCTCAAATAAGCGAAGAAATTGTAAGCCAATGTTAGTGTAAGTTTAAAAGGCATAAAAAACAAGGCAATTTTTGTAAATATCCTTTATTTTCTGTTTTTTATTTAATAATTTTATTGTATTTCTTCCATTACCATTTAGTGTCCTTATAACCCCTCCTCCTGCAATCAGCACACTGTTGGCCGGTCCATGAGTCCATTTCTCTTTTTGTTAAATCTCTCCACCCTCTGATCTCCCCGCCTTAGCTGTCATCCTGCTATCTATGAGTCTGTCTCCATTTTGCTTGTTAGTTCAGTTTGTTCATTAGATTGCACATATGAATGAAATCAAACAACATATACAAAACACTTCCTGTTTAGGACTATCGTGGACAACTGCCAAGTGAGCCACCAAGCTCATGTGTGGCAATGAACCTGCTGAGAAGCAGGTGGTGAACAGCTCAACCTACACAGGGAAAGAAGGCAGTTCTGTTTTGAAAGCCCTTCAGAACGACTGATCAGTGAATGTCAACCAGTCGACTTACTCTAATAAACGACAAGGCAAATAAACCTTAATGTCTGATTACTGAAGGCAAAAAGAATGGCAAGGCCAGCAAGGAAATTCAGAAAAGGAGCTCTCTTGTAGCTACTGTAGTAGATCTGCCTGACTACAGATTAGATACATAGGAATCTCTCTTGCCAGGGATATGTTAGTAGCCTGAATTATATGTATAACACTCCTTGGAGTTCCAGTTAAAGATTCCTGCTTTGCTATCCTTAGGCAACTACTCATTGTAAAGGAACTACAGCTATTTTGAAGGAGTCCCTCATGTTTAGGAATATAACAGACAAAAAGCTTTTGCACAGTAAAGGAAAGAATTAGCGTGAAAAGTAAGCTATGGAATGAGAGAAAATACTGCCAAATATCTGACCAGGGGTTAATATCTGAAATACATAAGGAACTCCTACAACTCAATAGCAAGAAATTAAGTAACCCCATTAAAACATGGGCTGAAGACTTGAATAGAATTTTTCCAAAGACACACAAATAGCCCAACGGTATTTAAAAAGATACTTATCACTGACAGTCAGGAAAATTCAAATCAAAATCACAATGAGTTAACACCTCACACCTGTCAGGATGGCTACTTGCAAACCACAGAAGGTAAGTGTGGGCAGGATTGTGGAAAAATGGGAACCTTTGTATACTGTTGGTAGGAATGCAAATTGATAAAGTCACCATGAAAAACAATATATGGCCCTAGATGGTGTCGCTCAGTGGATTGAGCATTGGCTTGAGAACCAAAGGGTCACCGGTTCAATTCCCAGTCAGGGCACACGCTTGCGGGCCGGGGCCCCAGTATGGGACATGAGAGAGAGAACCACACACTGATGTTTCTCTCCCTCTCTTTCTCCCTTTCTTCCCCTCCCTCTACAAATAAATAAATAAAATCTTTAAAGAATATATGAAAGTTCCTAAAAAAAAAATTATAAATAGAATTGCTATGATCTGATTCACTTCTGAGTATTTATCTGAAAGAACTAAAATCAGGATCCTGAACAGATTATCTGTACTGCCATGTTCACTGCAGCATTATTCATCATAAAGCCGAAATGGAGAAATAACCTACCTAAATGCCCATCAATGGACAAGTGAATAAAGAAAATGTAAATACATACAATGGAATATTATTCAGCCTTAAGAAAGAAGGAAATTCTGTAATATGTAGCAACATGGATGAACCTTGAGGGTCATTAGGCTAAGTTAATAACTCAATTACAGAAGGACAAATGCTGTATGATTCTTTTTATATGAGGTATCTAAAATAGTCAAACTCACAGAAGCAGAGAGTAGAATGGTGGTCGCCGAGGCCAAGGCGGGTGCAGAGTGGAAATGCGGAGTTCCTAATCAACAGGTACAAAGTTTCAATTATGCCAGGCAAATAAGTTCTAGAGACCTGATGTAAAACTTGTGCCTATAGTTAACAATACTGTGTTGTACACTGAAAATTTTGTTAAAAGGATACATCACATATTAAGTGTTTTAACCACATTCAAAAAATAAAATCAACTTCCAGCCAAGATGAAGGTGGAGGTAGACATACTGTATCTCCTTGCACAACCAAAAGGACAACAACAAATTTAAAAACAAAAAACAACCAGAACTGACAGAAAATCGAACTGTATGGAAGTCTGACAACCAAGGACTTAAAGAGGACACATTCATCCAGACCAGCAGGAGGGGTGGAGACAGGCAGCTAGGCAGAGAGGACTCGTAGCGAGGCGGTGGCTGGAGGACCCGGTGAGGTGGCAGCTGGCCAAGCGGGCCATCTCACATTCACCTGTGGATGAACATGGAGGAAAAACGGGGAAATGGGACAGACCACGCAAGCCAGGGCCCCAGTGCGGGGGAAATAAAGCCTCAAAACCTCTCACTGATAACACCTGTGTGGGTTGAGGCAGCATCGGGAGAAACTCTCAGTCTCACAGGAGAGTTCGTTGGAGAGACCCACAGGGTCCTAGAATGTACACAAGCCCACCCACATGGGAACCAGCACCAGAAGGGCCCAGTTTGCTTGTGGGCAGCGGCAGAAGGGACTGAAATCCATGAGAGAGCAGAGCAAGCACCACTGTTCCCTCTCAGACCCCTCCCCCACATACAGTGTCACAACAAAGCTATGTGGGTTGCCCCCCCTCCCCGTGAACACCTAAGGCTCTACCCCTTAGTAACAGGAGCACCAAGACAAAAACAATTAGCCCAAAATGAAAGAAAAGATCAAAGCTCCAGAAAAAATACAACTAAGTGATGAAGAAATAGCCAACCTATCAGATGCACAGTTCAAAACACTGGTAATCAGGATGCTCACAGAATTGGCAGGGTATGGTTGCAAAATAGAGGAAAAAGTGAAGGCTAGGGAAAGTGAAATAAAGGAAAATGTACATGGAACCAACAGTGATGGGAAGGAAACTGGGACTCAAATCAACGGTTTGGACCAGAAGGAAGAAAGAAATATTCAACCAGAACAGAATGAAGAAACAAGAATTCAAAACAATGAAGAGAGGCTTAGAAACCTCCAGGACATCTTTAAACATTCCAATGTCTGAATCATAGGGGTGCCAGAAGGAGAAGAGGAAGAGCAACAAGTGGAAAACTTATTTGAACAAATAACGAAGGAGAACTTCCCCA
>PVKM010026579.1:0-19258 GCA_004027735.1 Carollia perspicillata | reverse complement strand
TCCCAGGTTAATCCTGGCTCAACCACTAGACGAGTGACCCTGGACAAATCCATTTTTGTCCCTGGGCCTCAGTTTCTTCTCCTCGTAAAATGAGGAGAGCTACATTATCTCAAGTCTCTCCTGGCTCTAGCGTCTGTTAAAATTTATAAGAGGTAACACTTGTCCCAGCCCAGTGCCTCAGCCATGGCAGGCACTCAGTAAATATTTGATTTCTTTGTAGCCGATTCTCCTGTTACACAGGAATCGGAGTTGTCCTGGAACAGCTTGGCCAGAACGAGTGAAAGTTTAAGCCCCACTTCCTTCTCGGACTCCCCGTGCAGCCTCATTCTGGTGTTTGTGATGCAGAGGGATGAAGCGCTAAGTCTGAAGTTGGAAAACATGAACTCTGACCACCGCCATTTATTTGGCTGCGGAACCTTGAAGTCACTCCTGAACCTTAGCCCCCTCCCCCCTAGAAAAGCCACACTGTCTGTCTCTCAGCTCTTCAAAGGCACCACAAGCCTTCCCACCTCAGGGCCTTTTCATGTTTTCCCCTCTGCCTTTTGCCATTTTTTTTGCTGGACTAGTTTCTACGTAGTCTCGGGGGTAGCATTAACTTACTTTTTAAAGAAAAGTATTCCCTATCCGCTCTCCTCACCCCTGGTGCACTCTTATTACCTCCCTATTTATTTTGAATTATTAGAGCATTTATCTCAATTGTTACTTCACTTATTTACTGCCCATCTCTAGGGCTGTGAGCACCACAGAGGCAAGGAATGTCCATTTGTTCATCACTATACTCCTCAGTGCTTGGCCAAGTGCGTGGTTCAGAAATAACCAACAAATACTCCTACGGAAGAATGTACAAACTAATGCACCTAGAGGCTTTAACGCCACTATACAGCTTTTTGGTCCAGTCAGAGAAAAACCTAATAAACACTTGCACTCTAAGATCTTTCACAAGTTTCCAAAAATCAAGGTTCAAGACAGAGAACCTGTATTACACAGAGGTTAGAAAAAGTCATAAAAAATCAGAGATGAAGAACTCTGGAAGCTGAAAAACAAAAAACTAAAAAAAACAAAGGAACAGGGCACATTTCTCCCCCCGGCCCTCTTTCTCCAGAAGCCTGTTATCAAGAATGAGGAGAAAATCCCATGCTCCCATGGTGAGGAAGTGACCCCCTGGTGGCCTGGTCCTTGTATTCAGGACGGAGGAAGTGACTGTCCACGGGCTGAAAGCCAGGAAGTGGGGGGCAGATATCCAGGACGAGCTCCCTCCTCCACTATTCCCTCCTGCCACCTCCAGAGAGCTTCTGGACGCTGACCCTGGTCCACCTAGAGGCTGGGCCACCCACATAGGTGGCTGGGAAACACAGGCCACAGAGAGTCCCAGGTACCGGGTGGGGGGCAGGCCAGGAGGGCAGGAAGCTGCAGGGGGACTGAGAGGGGACTGCAGGCCCAGCTAGCCTAGCCCTGAAGCGACCCTTCATCCTTTGGGCGGCTCTTCCATCCAGGAGGCGTCTGCCCACATGTCTTGTCTTGGACAGGCCAAGGGAGAACTCAGAACCCCAGGGGCCCTACTACCTTCCCCAGGAAGAATGCTACAGCCTCTGCTTACCCCCCGTCCGTGCCTTAAACCCCAAGAGAATCTGCATCCTCCTATTTCCTGCAAAACCCCCCAAGACACCCTCGAGAAGCCTTGGGTCCCATCGGGAAGTCAAACTCTCCTCCATTTTCCACAGAAATCCCAGAACCCCGGGTAACTTTCCGTCCCTTCATAACTGCCCCGAACCCTGAGGTTCCCGTACTGTCCATACTCCACAAGAACCCAGGCCCCTCGGCTTCCTTACAAAGGTTTTAATTTGAGGGTCTGCGGGCGCCAAGTCCCGCGAAAAAGCTGGCCCCTGGCAGAGCCCGCATCCCTTCCTCCCGGGGACCTCTAACTCGCGGGCAGCTGCCCCACCCTCCTGCACCTCGGAGCCCTCTGTCTCCAGCCCCCAAATCCCGGAGTCCTACAATCTTCAGGTCTCTGGGAGCCCTGTGCTCACTCCCGAAATTCTTCTAAGGAGCCCGGACGCCCCCGAGAAGCCACCGGCTCCCCTCAGGCGCCCTGGGGCCCCGCTTCCTAGATAACGGCGGACAGGACGGCGCGGCCCTTCCTTACCCGCCTGAGCGGCCATGGTCCTAGGGGCGCGGAAATGGGGAGGAAGAGACGTGCAGCGCAGCAGAAACTCGCAGCTCCCGCAGCCGCCTCAGGCGCCGGAGGACCTCAGCCCCCGGCGGGAGCAGGATGCACCGCCTACGGCACCCGGGGAGGACCAAACCGCACCTGGCACCGGGGCCCGCCCGCCGGTGCCCCGCCCCACGACACCCCGCCCCGGGACAGGCCCCGCCCCTTGGCTCGGGCTCGGAGGCGGCCCTGGCGCCCCCTAGTGCAAGCATCACCCTCCGTGGGTGCCAGAACTGATAAGGATGATGCCGCGCAGGCGGGTCCTCTCAACACAAGAGAACCCTCAGCCCATTTTACAGATGGGGACAGCTGAGGACCAGAGAGGACTAGTTCAACTACTTCAAAACGGCACAGCTTTTTAGGAGCTGAGCTGGGATGGCGACCCAGGTCTCCTGACTTTCAAAAGCCCTTTCCAGTAGAGTAGAATCAAGAATGTGACCATGGAGAAACAAGGTCTACCCTACAAAGTAGCTTTGGGGGAGGAAGATTAAGAGCGGACTTTTCTCAGAAGCTTCCAACTCAGAGAAACCACTTCTCTGCGCCACTGTGGATAAGAAGACACTCAGTAGGTAATCTCTAGGTCAAAGATGGTATGTGCAACCACCATTCCAAGGTCAGATCCGTAGCCAGACCAAATAGGTACATAATGAACCCAGTACACCAGATCTTCTAATTTTTCAAGACAGGCCAAAAAGCTAGATATTTAGGTGAAATTTCCCACTTTTTAAAAATGTTGGGAACATTCAAAAATTCTAAAAATGCCATGTAGTCCAAAGGAAACACACCTGTGGACAGGATTTGCCCTGCAGGCTCTTCTTTATGGAGGAGAGACCACTGGACAAGGAACTAGAACAGCTGCTAGCTGATTTAAGAGACCTTGAGAATCGCTGCCATTCACTGGGCTTGAGAGGAGAATGGGGTCCTCTGTGTGACAAAGGGTTGGCCACATCCTCTGGTCCCTGAGGTTCCTCCCATCTGATTCTCTTATGTTGAGTTTTTGGCAACTGTCATTTCCTCAGATTAGATTTAGGTCATGGGAAAAGTGTCCAAATGACTCAGAATGGACAGAGAGGGGGCCCAAGGAAACAGATCATGATGCCTCCATCAAGGACAAAGTTCAACCCAGCCATCTCCGGTCCTAGTACACAAGTAAATTAAGGAGAGGGCAATTCTCTTTCTTCAGTCCTGACCACGTAGTCCAAACTGGATGCAGGTCGGATTTTTCTCCTCTGGGTAAGGCAGATGGCTCCCAATGTCCTGCGCCTGCAGGAAGTGCTAGGGTATTGGTGAAGCAATGATTTCTGTTAATTCTGGGAACCCCGCTTGGCGGTCAGCTTTAGTTTCTGAGGAAATCTCTGCTATGATTATAATGAACACAATGTTGTGTATTGAATTAAAATGAGAGGGATCCAGGGACCTCTTCTGCTAGGCTACCTATGACTAGCAAAAGGGGGGTGGGGATTTTATTCACCTTGCACATGGAGAAGGGTTGCATTGTATTTTCCCTTACACTCAGACACTGGCTGCTTTGGAATCATCAAGACCCCGAATGTCTTCCCTCTTCCTCTGCCTCCCAGCAAGGCACTCAGGTCTGGCTCTTATGCCTCTTGACTCTCTCATTTCACTTCTCTGCCACCTGCAACCTAACATGTTCTTCATCAGCAGGAGTAGGGGGAAACCAGGTGCCCCAAGTTCCTTCTAGAGAAGTTCAGATAACTCTTGAAAAATGCAAGTTTAAATGTAAAGGAAGAGCATAAGTCTGTAGAAATGATAGAACTAAGATATGTCTTTTCAGTATGGACCCAAAGACCCTTCCAAAATCACTTGTGAACACAAAGGAGGCTTCTGGAGGGCAGAAAAGGCCGAGGCACCTGAGTCACCTGTCCAGTTTGATTACCTGACAATGGCTTGGTCAGTCCTTGAGACCAGATCCCGCTCACTCACGATCAACATTCTGGGCCTATAATGATGAGAACGTGGATCCTGAAAACCACCTCAAGGTTCAGGCTCTGCCATCCTGAGAAAACTGGTCCACTGGTTCCTAACCAGCCTTCCCAGTGTCCCTTCCACTTGCTTCCAACTGAGCCAGTGTTAGGTCTCTAGTCTCTCCCTTCCCTGAATCATTCCACCTAAGATAGACTAATCTTCCAAAATTGTGTCTGCCACATCTCTGCTCAAAAACCTTCAACAGCTTCCCGTTGCCTACAAAATAAAGGCAAACCAGGCCCCTGTGAGGTAACCGCATCTCACTCTGTGGCTTCTCTCCCTACTCCCTCTCTCAGGACTCAGCTTTTCTTCTGAACACATCCTGCCATTATCCCTCTGCCATTCCTACAACTACCAGCATCCCCATCTTCTCTGTAATTTTGTTGCCCCATTCTGCCCAAAAGTGCAGTCTTGTTTCTCAACTCTGAACACAGTGTTATTTTCAATCATACCATTTTGCAGCCCCTATGAATTCATCTAAATCTGCACAAATATGAGAGCCATTAGCCACATGCGCCTATTTAAAGTAAAATAGAACTATTCAGTTCCTCAGCCCACTAGTCACATTTCATGGACCAGAAAGCTGCATGTGGCTAGTGGTTACTGCATTGGACAGGGCAGATAGAGAACATCTCCATCATGGCAGAAAATTCTATTGGGTAGTAACACATGCTCTTTTAGACAACGATCAGTAAGGAGGACTACCAGACAACACAAAGAGGGACTACCAGACATTATGTGCTTCCTGATATGATGCAGTAATATGGCAGGGGAGTGATGACGGGGAAGGACAAAAAAACTCGAATTTGTTTAAAAAATTGTGTATTTATTTTTACATGTTAAATTTCAGTCACCTTCAGAGTGCTCTCCATTTGATGCACTATGAGACTTTTTTTCCACTGCTCAAAATAGTTTTTGAACTCATTGATTTTGATGCCTTTTAGTGCTTCTGCCGTTTTTGTCTCACCTCTTCCTCATCTCCACATTGGCAAAACATTTCCCATTGAGGACTTTTTCACCCAGGGAAACAAAAAAAAAGTTGCTCAGGGTGAGATCGGGTGAATAGGAAGGTGGGGCACAGGGGTCATGCTGTTTTTGGTCAAAAACTCCTGAACACTCAGCACGATGCGGGCAGTTGTGCTCATAAATCACCCATCATGAAACGGGCAAACGAGTTGAAAGAGTCTTCAAGAAAAATACACTGAAGCCAAACGCAGCCTCTCACATTGCCAGCTGGTGCACTGATACAGATGGGTTCCTAGAACACTCCCCTAGGAGAGAAAACCTGTACTACAAGGGGCCTGCCCTCCAGAAGATAATTCTGTTTTTTTGCCACCCCCCCACCCCCGTACACTACCACTTATGACATAGTCTTACAAAAAAAGAAAATCAAGCCCGAATCTGGTCAAGTCTCTAGATGTTAACAACGAATTTTCAAGAAATACAAGAGTAAGAGGAGCCTGTTAACACCAGTGATGTAAAAAGCAAAACTGAAGCTGTGGGAAACTCAACAGGACAAACGAACTTGTGTTTTAGAACAGATGAACTGCCAGGGAAAGAAGAGGCGGAAGAGGAACGTGTGGATGTAATGATAGGCTTGAGACATCTAACAGCAATGTATAGTAGACCTGATTTGGATGTCAATTGAAATAAACTACATAAAAAGTAGTAAGACAATTAGGAAAACTTGAACAATGATTGATGAACTTGAGGAATTATTATTTCTTAAGGAACATAAAGTGGCATTTTGGTTGTTTTAAAAAATCCTTATTGAGCTATATATACATTGAGATAATAGATGACATATGATTAGAACTTGCCTCCAAATAGTCCAGGTAAGGGAGAGGGAGAAGTGTGGAGGTGGGAATTAAACAGGACTGAAGTTAATGGTTACAGGGCCTGGGTGACTGGTCCGTGGAAGCTTGACTGTCTTATTCTACCTCAGTGTATGTTGCTTTCCATTGGAAACAAAAATCCTGTTTTTTAATTTGGTTTGAGTTTCTAGAGTTCTCTTACTTTTGCATTTCCTACTATATCTTGGCACTAATCCATTTGATAACTATTGGGGCAAAATGTAAGAGGGAGAAAGAAGCCACATTCAGAAGGATGACCTGGAATTCTGGTGTGCCAGGGGACCTGAGGGGGGCCGGATTTGTAACCTTGCCACCTTCCATTTCACACTCTGCTCCTGGGGAGCTTCTGCGGAGTACCCAGGCAGGCCACCTGCCACCTGCCCCGTCACAGAACAGGTGGAGAAATGCTGACAGTGAATAGCCTGTAATTGTCCTCAAGGCTCTCTGCTGGGCCACAAGCGAAGGTCCATTGTGGCAGCTTGCACACACTTGTCAGGACTGCTGCTACCGTCAGAAAACAGGTCACACCTCGGGCAGGTCTCCAGCGACACTTCTCATCTCTAATTAGCGATGGTGCTGGGAAATTTTCATCTTCAGTGTGACATTCCCAAGGATGTTCAGGAGCTTCCCAGAGGCCAGATCAGAGTGACTACTCCCCAGCCATACTCCTGACCCATGACACAGACAAGAAGTCCACAGCTCACAGTAATGTAAAACCATTTAATTCTAAATCAGATCACTTTCACAACAGTGAAAATTAGTGACTGGTCAACGTGTGCCACTGTATATGGTGTCATTTTCTTTCTGTGGTTCAGACCTGGTCCTGATCCACAAAGGTGGCAGGGGTGGGGGGTAGAGGTTAAGAACATAGAAAAACACACAAAAGAAAAACTGCCTTGGCAGTGGGGCAAGGTAGTGAGCCTAATGAGGGGTGGTGGGAAGGGGGGCTCCCTACCAGGGCTGGGCCAGCAGTCCCAAGTCAGCTTTCCTGCCCCAGCTCCTGATAGAGGATGAGTGGGGACCTGTAAGGTTCAAAATCAAAGGGCATGTAGCCAACATGGGTTTGCTAACAGGTTCCTGGGATATCTTTGCTGGCAGAGCTTTCCTGGGCTCACTCCATTTCATTAAAGAGTCCAAGTGATTCATCTTCCCACCCATATCCCTTCTCTAACCTTTCTTCTGGAAACCTGTTTCTGGTGGGCCCATTTGACTGAAGTCTTCTTCTCTTTTACCACTAGGTAGAGCCACTGCACTGAGGGATCTGCCCCTGCTCCCCAAGTCTTCTCCAGCTGAGAAAATTCAGGGCACCTCCCACTTTAGGGATTTCCAGGTGGTGGCTTATTCTTACCAAATGGATTCAGCAAATGAACCACCTATTCAATACTTATATTTTGTCTTTTAACACTGAACTCTGGCATTGACAGGTATGGGAGGGGAAGGTGGGGGGATGGATAAGGGCTGTGGAGAGGGGTGGAGGGCTTCCCTCATCTTGGGTAGGGTCTTCCACATGCTATGCAGAGCCATATCTGGGAAAAAACACTAGGTGGAGCTTTCCACGATTTGTGGGCTATTGCTGGAGGTAAGCCAGGAACCGTGCACCAGTGATGTGATTGAGGCCCCAGAGGAAGACCATCTCCTCCCACTCTTAGGGTCTCCTGGAATAGACTAGATTTCTAGGAAGAGAAAGAGAGGCAGAGCAAGAATCATTCTGTCTAGCGAACTATCCTCCTGCCTGGCACCACACTCCCTCAATCAGATTTGGAGGAAGAAGCTTGTGAAGTTGAAAAACAAGTCAAGAGCCGGGGAAGCCTGATTTCCAAGAAAGACCACATGATCTCACCATGCTGAGGCCCCCCAGGCCCACTGCCTGGTTTTAACAAATCATCAGGAGTCGCCTGCTCTGGAGTGGCATGCTTCCCTGGTTTAAGCACATACACAAGGAGTTCTCGGGGGACGTCCATCAAGCCATACCAAAATGAGGGTCTTCCCTCTTCCCTGCCTCTTCA
This sequence comes from Carollia perspicillata, assembly GCA_004027735.1. NCBI lineage: Eukaryota > Metazoa > Chordata > Mammalia > Chiroptera > Phyllostomidae > Carollia > Carollia perspicillata. The sequence continues at coordinate 11,204 of PVKM010026579.1, read as the reverse complement.
TTAAGGACAACTTTGCTTCTGAGGAGGCTGGTCTTCAACATGCAGCTGGACTGACTTGAGAAAGCTCCAGGTTCCTTTGGACAGGCAGGTTTGCCTGCAACGTGCAACTTCTGCAGCCTCGGGGACAAGGCTGCTTGTGTGGTTGTCCCTGCATCAGAGCTCCGAATCCCACTGGTGTCCCAACTACAGGTCTTTACTGATGCACAGCAGTAGTCTAGGCTGTGTGCTCTCTAGCAGAGAGGCACATGTGTGTAGTTTTTTTGGGGAAAGCTGATGGGAAATCTGTGAGTGAAGCCACATGTCTCCTGGGATAATCTATGCCAGAAAACAAGGAGGTCATTCAAGCCACTCTCTGGAGCCAAAGACACTGAGTATGGCTCAGAGCCAACAAAAGATCATTGGGTCTCTCTGGTGAATTCATGATACGATTCTAGCTTCAGCTGCTGCAATTATGATCTTTTATATGATGGCAATTTTTTGCATCTCTGCGGAGGAGGAGAAGGAAGAGGGAGAGGAGAGGGAGGAGGAAATAGGACAGAGCAGCACTGGGATCTGGAAGGGGAACCTCTCTAGTATGAGGACCCCAACTGACTTCGGAGGCCACTTATTAAGGGGTACTTAAAAGAGATGAAAGAAAGCTTCCATAAGGAATATTTGGTTTATCCCTTTGTTCTTATATTAAACTTGGGTGAAATTGTACTGACAATTTCTCTCTTCTGCTTCTTCCGTGTGCAGAGTCAGGAGCTGCTCAGCTGGCTGGAATAGGATTTCATGGTGTAACCCATGAGAGACGGACTCAATGCCAAGGCCTGAGATTATAGCAGAGTGTTTATGGCGGTGGCCATACTCCAGTGTTCTTGACAACTGGTACTGAGTCCCAAAGCTCTGATGGAGAAGCAAAATTCCTTGATGTGTTACTGACCCCACTGATTCCAGGGATCAGGATTATCCAGGAAGCCAAACATCAAGAGTGGGGGTGGCGTGTCACCAGTCCAGAGGCCCTGCCATGGATGTAGGAGCCCAGCATTAGGCAATTAGGAGCCAGAACATGATCACCAGGGCCACAAACAGGAAAAGGCGTGACAGGAACTGCTCATCCACGTACTGGGGCGTTCCGGGGACAGCTAGAGAGACAGGAGGGAGAAGAGAAGTGTCAGAACACTGCAGCTGTGCACACCACCCATATGGCACAGAGCCAAGAAGCATCGGGCTTCCACTCCTCACACCAAAATCCTGCACACTAAAAAGATTTCCAAATCCCAAATGACATCATGCAAAACAAAATTGGAATTATGAAAACGTGAAATAATATAACAACCAGGACATCGTCTCCTAAGGGGTTTGGCCTATTGGTGCAAATAAGACAGGGAACAATGAAAGAAAAGCTACTGTTTGTTAAGCATCTCCTGTGTACTAAGTGTTTTGCACACACATTATCGCTTGGTGGATACTAGTCCCATTTTCTGTAAGAAAGCAAAGTTGGTGGTGAACACACAATGTGGTATGATGCATTATACACTTGTACACCTGAAATCTATAAGTTCATTAACCAATGTCACCCCCAATAAATTCAATTAAAATTGTTTTAAAAAGGAAGAAACTGAAGCGCTGCCTCCTGAATCATGGAGTCTCTAGATTCTGGCACTGTTGAACTGGGAGGGGTCTCAGAGAGTGCTTCATGGAGCGCCTGCCTGCTCCAGAGGAGGGGGCTGGAGCCCAGACAGGCAAAACGACCCGTGTCTCTCATCGCACAGCAAACTAGGGTCAGAAGTGGGCTGAGAAACTGGGTCTCCCTCCTCTCTGCTTTGAGAAAAGCCACTATGCAGAGCTCACTGTCCTGCCTACTGGGGAAGGAGAGTTACGAGAATCTACACCCTGATGGGCAAGCTGTACCCAACATGACAAGAGAAAACTGCCCAATTGTGGCAGGAGGGTGAAGGGATGCAGAGCCCAGCTGGCTGTGGAACTATGTTCACCTGGGGAACCCAAGGTGACTCTTGGACCTGGTTAGAAGGAAGCAAACTATCAGGCCTTCCCGGGACCCTACCCTTTGGGATCTCCTTCCTCATAGAAACATATGAACAGAGGAAAAACCTTTGAGGTAGGTGGGGTAAGAAAGGGTATTCTTAAGATCTCTTGGTGCTGTGCTATTCCCCAAGTAGATACTCTGAGGGATTCATGCAGGCAAGCAGTCAACAAAGACTTATTGATTGCCTGCTATGTGCCAAGCACCAGGGTGGGGGCAGGGGACAACTGGGACGGCCCAGGCGTGGGTTACAGTCCCTAGACCATAAGTTTCTAGACTGCACCGAGGAATTATGCACTAGAGCCTGCTGTGTCTAGCACACACGGGGCTCCAGGCACTGCAAGCAGAGCTCAGCTGACCTCAGCAGCTCTGCAGGTTCCATGGTAAGGACCCTGACCCGGGTGTTGGGTTGTGATGGAGGACAGGGCACCCACCTTGCTGCCCTGCTCTACACCGGATGCAGCTGGCATTCTCAAGCTCACTGGAAGCAGAAAGGTAGCAGCAGGTGGCAGACCTACAGAGTTCCCAAAGGGCTGGGGTTTGGGACCAGCCCCATGTGTGTCCCGATGGAAACTGGACAGAGATGCCAGAGACTAGAGAGGCCCTGACTTCTTGTGGGTCACTTTGCTTGCTCCGGCCCCTAAAGGTCAAAGTAAGGGTGCGAGGGGGTACATGTGCAGGACCAGCCTTTTCCTCAGCTGTGAAAAGGTTTATGTCTTTCCATTTTATGTGCATGGGATATGTCTTGGGAGACATTACTGAGTATTTTCTAATTTGTAAAACAGAGCTAATCACACATGTGCCCCACAGGCTTATCATGAGGACCCTGAGTCTGTAACAGAAAGCACTCTGAACATGCCTAATACTGCAGTAATCTGGAGCGTGTTCAGCACATTTTGAAAAGCTGATTATCCATGTAGTAACAGTTATCTGTACCCTATACACTGCCAGATACTGAGAAGCCTTCAAGTAGAACTACCAAGGAAATAAGGTCTCACCTGGAGGAGGCCGCCCATCATTTATGTTAAACGCTGTGGCAAATATCCCAAAGGGAAACGCCCCAATTCCAAAAGACATCTGAAAGCCACCATCTCCAAATCCAAACCCTTGAAATCCCTGTGTGGAAGAAATGCAATTAAGAAGTGGAACAAGCAGGTTTCTCCTGAACCTGTTAAACATGTCAAGTTACGTGTGGTACCCACCTCTCCTCCCTGTCCTCTGCCACTTTTTTCTGAGGGGGGACACTTTTCCCTCCTACCTAGACCCCAAGGCAGAGGAACCCTGGTGGCCCCTCTGCCCTTCCAGTCTACAAGGAGTCCCAGCTAAGGAGATCTGAATACCAGAAATAACTGGCTCAGACCCCAAGTGAAACACTCTGCTGAAGCAAGTCAGTGTACTTGCAGCTCCAGGTTCTTTCCCAGAGTCCTACGCTGGCCAGTGAAATTCTCCACATGCTTTACAACAGGAAAATTGGCGATAACTCTTACACCCAATTACAAGGGAACATCAGTACAAGCTACACATGATTGGTGATAGCAACATGATGGAGGTCATGGTAAAAATCTTGGTATGTGCTCTCAAAGGACCAGTATGCTGACCACGCAGCAACACAGCAAAACTCTGCAACTGCGCTGTCAGGTACAACTGGCTGGGCACCATGGTCACAGGTACATGACAACATGTGGACAAGATATGGATACGTATTTTCTCTGAAAATTTTCCATTCATATCAAGAAGTTCAAATTTTCCAGTACGTTAGAGAAGTTCCAATATTCTGATATAAAAGTAATATATGGCCCTGGGTGGTGTAGCTCAGTGGATTGAGCGCAGGCCTGCGAACCAAACAATCGCAGTTCGATTCCCAGTCAGGGCACGTGCCTGGGTTGCAGGCCAGTTCCCAGTAGGGGACGCAAGAGAGGCAACCACACATTGATGCTTCTCTCCCTCTCTCCTTCCCTTTCCCTCTAAAGATAAATAAATCAAATCTTTAAAAATAAATAAAAGTAACATATGCTTATTGTAAGAAATTCACACTTTACAGGAACAACTGACAGGAAGTCACAGTCTCTGTGTCCACCGTCCATTTCACAGCCCAGCCCCTCTAACAGCCACTGTCAGCCGCACGGTGTGCCAGCCTGAGCTCTGCCCCGTTCGGGTTCTACATTGCATCATCTTTCACATGGCAAGGTTCCAAAGGAGTCACAGCATTGTGAATAAGTAACTCCCATTTTCTAAGTGCTAACTCTGCGCCGGGCAGCATGTTAAGCGCTAGGAGACATAAATCACATTGAGTTCTTACAGTAGCATCACCCATGTTTTACAAGTGACCAAACTGAGGCTCGGACAGGTGAAATGACTTGAAGGTAGTAACGAGGTCAGATCTAAAACTAAGTCAGTATGATCACAAAGCCCATGCTCTTAATGACTATGCATGTTGTACAAAACAAAATTCTCTCCTTTCCTGCATCCCTGGGTAGATCTTTAGGACAAATGATTACAAAAATAACAAAAAGAAGAAAAACGACCCTGGCTGGTGTAGCTCAGTGGACTGAGTGCAGGCTGTGAACTAAAGGGTCTCCGGTTCGATTCCAAGTCAGGGCACATGCCTGGGTTGCAGGCCAGGTCTCCAGTGGGGGCCATGTAAGAGGCAACCACACATTGATGTTTCTCTCCCTTTCTTTCTCCCTCCCTTCCTCTATAAAAATAAATAAATAAAATCTTTAAAAAGAAGAAGAAAAACGAGTGGGCTAAACGTTCTCCACAAAGCACTTTCATTTGTGAGTCCTTCACAAATTGTGAAAGTGACTGCTCCCTATCCCGTACTGAGCAGCCTGGCATATCCAGTTCCAAACTTCTTGCCAGGTGTCACTACCTATAAAGCTTAGTAGTCAATTTAATAAGAGGGAAACCTACATGGAAGGAAGACAACAGTTTCCATCTCAGTGCAGAAATGCCTCCTATTTAGACCTAGTATGGGTGAGAGCCCAAGGCTCCTAGAACCGAGGCTGCCTTGCCAAGACAGGTATTGAGTGTTTCATCAGGAACCACCGCTTCATTCAGTGCACTCCCCAGGGCTGACTCCTGGACCCCCTCTACCACCATCTGTACAGTCCTGCAAGTCCTCACGTTCGGGTTCATTTTCCTAGGGTGGCAGAGCCAAAGAGTATCATTGGTGGCTGCAAGTGCTTGTAAATGCCGGAGGTGTACATGGCAGTCACCAAGGCCAGGGCCTCCGATTCCTGGGTCAGCAGCTAACACTCTGTTGGGAAGCAGAGCCTGCGAAGGTTCCAGTGGTGCTGCCCGGGAGTCAAGAACAGGGACTTCCATAGCAGCCCCATCTGGATTTTAGCCCTTGTCTGTGAGACCCCAGACAAGTCATCTATGGGGCCTCGCTTCGTTCTTCTGTTAAACGGGTTGATGTGAAGTTTAAATGAGATTGTACATATAAAGCCCTTTACATATAGTTGTTTGCATATAATAATCATTCAACAAGTGTTTGTTGCTGTTACCATTGAGGGTAATCTGAAGAAGAGACCCTCAATTTATATCAAGACCCATGACTCAATAATCCACCCCTGGGAATCCTAAGAAAATGCCATAATTCAAACAAGAAAAAAAAAAAGGTGCCAAGATGGTCACTGTGACAAAATCTGGAAGAAACTAAAAGGTTCTTCAATGTGAAAACCTAAATTAAAATGCATCAATATTCAATGGAATAAACAGTACCTTTAAAAAATAATAAAGAGTGCCCTGGCCGGGAGGCTCAGCTGGTTGGAGCATCGTCCCGTACACCAAAAGGTTGTAGGTTTGATCCCCGTCAGGGCGCATACCTGGGTTGAGGACCAGGTCCCCAGTTGGGGCGTGTGTAAGAGGCAACTGATTGATGTTTCTCTCACACACAGATGCTTCTCTCCCTCTCTTTCTCCATCCCCTCCCCTCTCTCTAAAAATAAATAAATAAAATCTTAAATAATGATGATGATGATGATGATGATGATGATGAAGAAGAAGACACTACAGAACATCATGGAAAATACTGTCAGAATTAAAATTTAAAGCAGCAAAGAGAATGATGACGACTACATAAGATATATACACACACACACACACCATACAGATGAAAAAAACATAGGAAAATGAAAATATACTTATGGGATTCTGGCAGCATGGATAAATATTTTGCTTTAAAATTTTTTAAATAGCTTGACAAGAAACTTTAAAAAAAAAAGACTAATGCCTGATTTAAATGTGCAAAATTTTTGAGCCAGTAATTCTACCTCTAAGAATTTATCCTAGTAAAATAATCATGAACCTGCTCAAAAATCTGTAAGTTCATCAGAGTATTTTTAAAATAGGGGGGAAAAAGGAAACAGCTAAATGTCCAACAATAGATTAAGTAAATTACGTGAAGTCCAAGCATGGGGACACTCTACATAAAATATTACTGACGTGTAAAATTGGAAGCTATGTCACTGCAAGTCCCCCCGCCCAGGAATGTAAACTCTGTAAGGGCAAGATCTTTGCTATGTTCACAGATGTCTTATCTATGCCTAGAATGACACTCTGCACACAGAAGGCACTTAATATAGAATAAGTGAAATTTTAAAAGGGGGTTACAAAACAGGAGGCAAATATTTTTAAAAAACATATGTATATATGCACATCTATAAATAAAATATACAAGCCCTGGCTGGTGTAGCTCAGTGGATTGAGCATGGGCCTGTGAAACAAAGGGTCGCTGGTTCAATTCCCAGTCAGGGCACATGCCTAGGTTGCAGGCCAGGTCCCCAGTAGGGGACACATGAGATGCAACCACATATTGATGTTTCTCTCCTACTCTTTCTCGTTCCCTTCCCCTCTCTCTAAAAATAAATAAATAAAATATTTAAAAAAAATAAAATAAAATATACAGACATAAAAAGATCTATAAAACTTGTATGTATACACAATTATAGAAAAAGAAAAAGAAAATAGACCAAAATGTTTCCAGTGGTTATCTCTGGATGGTGTGATTATAAGTGGTTTCCCTCCTTTCCTTTCTGTATTTTCCAAGTTTTCCTTTAGCTTTATAATCAAGAAAGAAAAAGTACAGGGCCAATAGAGACACTTCTAAAGCTATGGGCTCATTACAAGAAGCTGCTCCTGGAGTTTTCCTCACCCCTCTGTTCTCCGGCTCTGGCCTCTGACCTTGAGGACGGGGAGGCGTCTTCTCTCTGAAACAGAAACAGTGAAATGTTTTGAGCTGCTCTGAGTTCTTCGCCAGGGCCATGCCTCTTTTCCTGCCCAGTGCATGAACAGACCTATGCCAAAATAAACCAAATACTGAATAACTCTTTGTTTTACTTGCAATTGTTTTTCCTTACCTATGGAAAATTAAGGAGAAAATCAGCTTGTTTATAAGATTCTCAGCAGACTGCACTCAGCCTACTCCTCTCAGAGAGCCTGAGCCAGATTGGTGAAGAATACCAGCCAGACATCTGTCCCTGGACCATGCGATATAGGGGTCATGCAAATAACAAGTCCCAAATCCAAACTGAAACAGAGCGTAGTCTGTCAGCAGAGAAGACTGAGATGCATGGTCTCTCTGATCTGTTCCTATTTACTTCAGCTTTTCCTCCCACTACTCTTGGGCAAGTACTTTACACTATTCTTTTTACCTCTGGGTCTTAGCCTCTTCCATCACTCGTTCCACAAATATTGGACTGAGGACTTATTACCCATCAAGCTCAAGGTAGGTTACCAATACTACGACTGAGGACAAACCCTACTCTTGAGGTGTCCATGGTTTAAAGGGGACTACAACCAATCCCAATACAGCATGGTAAGGGACTTCTTTAACAGAGGTGCAAACTAAATGGGGTGGGAGCATGGGCGAGGGCAACTAATGTGGAAAACAAGGGCCACTTCAAGGAGGAGGTAACTTTAGGGCTACTGATTAAAGATGGGCAGAAGTTTGAGGATGAGGAAGGTTGAGCAGAACTGGCAGAGGGGGCAGAAGAGGCAAAGGAAAAACAAATACAAAGGCTGCCCTGGCTGGTGTGGCTCAGTGGATTGAGTGCTGGCCTGTGAACCGAAGGCTCACCAGTTTGATTCCCAGTCAGGGCACATGCCTAGGTTGCATGCAAGGTCCCCAGTAGGGGGCATGCAAGAGACAGCAGATAGGCAGCTGACTAATGTTTCACACATCCTTCTTTCTCTTTGTCTTCCCCCTCTCCAAAAACAAACAAACAAACAAACAAACAAACAAACGGATTCTAAAAAAACAAAACCCACCAGAAAACAAAGATCTAAATAAAAAGGCTCCCTGGCTGGTGTAGCTCAGTGGATTGAGCGCAGGCTGTGAACCACAGGGTCGCAGTTCGATTTCCAGTCAGGGCACATGCCTGGGTTGCAGGCCAGGTCCCCCCCAGTGGGGCCCATGTGAAAGGCAACCACACATTGATGTTTCTCTCCCTCTCTTTCTCCTTCCCTTCCCCTCGCTCTAAAAATACATACATACAAAGGCTCATGAATGTGAAAGGGTGAGAACCTTTAAGAGAAGTCCAATGCATCTGGGCACAGGGCATGCTGGGGTGGGTGGGAGTTCAGGTGTGGGTGTGTGCACACTTGCACACGCCACATCACAAAGGGCTCTCAGTACTTGTGTTTGGAGAATGTCAGACCTACCCATACCTCCATTCCCAGAAATCTCTACTCTATAAGCATCCCAGACGCCTGTACCCACCCCCCATATTTTATGCATCACTGCTATAGCAACGCACTTCCCTGCACACTCCTGCTGGACACCCTGCTTTGCAGGCTGCTCCCTTATAGCACTTTGCATACTTTCGACTGTGATGTCTTGTGCGCCAAGCACACTGCCTGCCCTGGCAAACACTCTGTGGACATCTGCAGTACAGCTCAGCAAGTGGCAGCCTGGCTCCCTTCCCCTCCTGGCTCACTCCCATCTGGATCACAACCGCCTCAGAACCGAGGATCCGCAAGCGCTGAGTAAAGGGTGAGGTGAGCTGGTGCAGAATGGAAGTGAATTCACGTCCAAAGGGGAAGAGTGGGTGCAAGGTGCCTCAAGGCCTCACCTGGGGTCCTGCTGCCCCGTGCTGCCCCTGCCATAGAGCGGGATGACTTTGTCTCGGCTGATCCCAGCTTTGCAAACTGGACACACCTGCCTGTTAGGTCTGGTCTCCAACCACTGCAAGCAGGAGAGAAAAATGCATTAATGGTGCAAGCCCACCACAGAGCGCTGTCAGAGCTAGGAGAATGACACAGACCAGAGGCCTCAAATTGGAAACACCAGCACCAACAGGGAACACCTCAGAGAACTTGACTTTGATTCCTGCTCCTGCCACTTAATAAACATTTACTAGTGGTGAAACCAAAATGGCCTTTAAATACCATCATAATTAAAAAAGCTTCTTCGTGCTTTGTTCTCTCTAGGGGCTCTAGCGACACGGCAGGAAGAAACTGTAAGCAAGGAGCTACGTCAAGGTGTCTGACAGACACAGCCTCAGTTCAGGCTGCAGGTGCGAGTGTAACAAAATTTGTATCTCCACCCCCCTGAGGGGCCCATCACATCACCCTGGCAGTCAAATATTTCATTCTGTGACTTCTCATTTTTACAGCATTTCCTCAACAACTCTGGATTCCACACATCAGCATCTGGATCTAAGCTGATCATTTGCTGGTGATCTACTACTATGTGCTAAAGGATAGATTCTGCTCATTATCTAAATTTGCTTAGTGGTTTTTTAATGTGTTTTCACTGATTTTTGCATTCAGCCATTTCTTTCACTATGAAGAACACCAGAATCCTGTTTTGGATTTCCAAGGCCCGTTCACTGGTTACATTACAAACATTTTGTTTATTTAACTTTCTTTCTTTTTTTTCAATAGGAGATAAAGGTTATTTAGAAAGTTAACAGAAATAGAAGAAGCGAGGCAGCTAGGCTGCACAGACTCAGGAGACAAGTTGTGGACACAAAAGAAGGGCCGCTGGAGCTCAGGAGGGGAGGGCAAAGGGAAGGAGCCTGCGGGGCGGAAGAGGGGGCCGGGAAAGGCTCGTGAGTGCACCTGTTTACCTTCCTTAAAAACAAAATACACAGATAAAAACGTGTTACCTGTAGTGTTTTTGTAGACATTAAGTAATTTCATATGCATATTCTCAACATTTATCTTAGAATATACATTATACTTTTAGACCTAATGATATAAAGTACATTACAGAAGTGTGAATCTAGGACTTCAGTGCCAAGGAGAAGATAGTGTTCAATTATTTTATATCTTTATTTCCTTTATCTTATTGTCAAAAGCCCCAAAACTTATGTGTATTGTGTTCTTCCTAAATTTATGGCAGACATGTTTCACCAGGTTCCCCTGGGATCAGAATGCACAGCCCCGAACTTAGCAGGAACCCCTCTCACTTCCCCCCCTTCCTCCCACCCAGATTCTGAGGCTCCAGCAGTCTGGGACTTCCGTCCTCCCCACACATGCACAAGCCACCTACTGTGTGGGGCCCTGCTGCCAACAACCATGGAGACAGCCAGCTCGAAGTGATTACTCATAGCCAGTTGTGACCGCCATCCCTGGTCCGTCTCACCAAGCAGGCACCTGGGTCTTGGTGAATACTTACTAACTGGTTTTCATCATAATCTAACGCTGGGAAAACAGACTTTTTTCCTCTCACAAAGGCCCTCTGTTGAGACCTAAAAAGTTTCCTTCCTCCTTCCTAACATTTTCAAGGGTAGGGAGGATTGTTGATATGACAGGAGGTACTTTCTAGAGGCACAATCTCAAAAATGAAAAACTAGCATACCATCCAATCCAACCCAATTGACAAATGAGGAACTGAGACCCAGAGAGGTAGTGGCCTGAGAAGGGCACAAAAGCCACAAGTCAGGACCATCCTGTGTACCACACTGACCCCTTGTTTCACCAAGTGCCTGTCAGTGGGTGGGTATGTAACGCGGGTTGGGGAGGAGGCAAGCAAATGAGCCCACAAGCAGGGGAGATTGCAGTTTCTGACAGCAGTCTCCCGAGACTAGGGGTGTCTTGTGCAACTACAGCTGATGAAAGACAAAGTAAAATGAAATGCATCTTACCTGATGTAAACACGGCCAACTGTCAGAGTCCCCAGAGCAACCAGGCATCAAGGAGAAAAAAGAAAGGGGGAAAGGGAAAAAAAA
>PVKM010026578.1:0-19261 GCA_004027735.1 Carollia perspicillata | reverse complement strand
ATCACGGTGTCACTGCTAACCTTACCTTTGAATGCCTACAAAGCTTTCTCTGTGCTGCAGGTCAACACTAAACCTCTCTCGGTGCTAAAGGAGTTGGGTATTTAGTGGGCATAAAGGCTGCTGTATCTCACCTATAACCACATCCTTCTACAGTTAAAGCTGCCAGAATGTTAATATCGCACTTGCAAGATTAAGATATACATTTACACCCCATTTTAATGGTTTTAACATTAATTGATATATTTGTTTCTGCCTGCAATTACTAACCTGCTACCTGCTTCCCGCCCCCCTTCTGTGGTTGTAATGAGAAGTTAGAGAGATTAACAAAAAGGTTAAGAAAGGGGCAGTAATGAAAAGGATAATCTAGAAGAATAGCTTTGTGAAAAGTACCAAAGATATGTAACTAGTTGTTTATTAGGAAGAAATTCCACATCATACTAGGTTAACCCCCTCGTGTTCTAAGAATATAGTGACCCCTCTCATTTGAATCTGTACAGAAGTAACCTACAAAACCTACTTTTTAAAAGGGTTTGAGAACGATCTTGTTTTGATGAAAGACTGCAGACGGGTTCTGCATCCTCCGCACCATTCTGAGAACTCGGCTGCACACGCACGACCTTTGGTTTCAGTTGGCTGTCCGAGCCTCTAGCCAAAGGACATGCATCGTGGAGGGAAGCCCAAAGGCTCTGGGGTCACACAGGCATGGGTTTGAAGCCCAGAAGCAGTCACTGAAACTCTCTGAGCCCCAGTTTCCTCATGCATAAAATAGGGAAATCAACTCCCATACCATAAGGCCATTGGGAACATTAAAGAAAACAAACCACGGAAGATTCCCGGAACTCCCACCACTGGAGCTTTCACTGAGATCCATTTAATATGAAGCAGAAGTCTCCTGAGTTTCCTAAGGCATTCATCAAAAATTTTTCCAAAAAAAATGATTAGCCAATATTTAAAAGAAGAGGAGGAAGAAGGGAAGGAAGGGGAGGAAGAAGGGGAGGGGGGAAAGCGATCACTATTTGCATAGCTTTCCTCCCCTTGCACGTGCTCACACCCCTACCTTCAGTTATCACTACTTCTCCATTACACTACTCCTCAGGTGCTGGAGCTAGGTCTCATTTTTGGTCTCCCCCAAAGGAGCACAGTGCCCAGCACAGAATAAGGGCTCAACACGTACTTGCTGTTTTTCTTCTTGGTGGAAAGCTACTACCAGAAAAGTTAAATCTTGCGGCTCTTACTAGTAGATGCTTATTGTGTAGGGCTTTGCTTGTGTTCTTGATGAAAGAAATTTATGTCACTGATACCCAGAAGTGGGGTGGAAGGGAGAGCCAAGTTTTCAAAGTAAACAGAAGCAAAGATCAGCAAGAATATGAAGACAGGTCCACAGAGTCAAGGTATCACCGAAGATTACTTATTACTTCAGAGGGAGAAAAGTACCTTTACGATGGAAAGACCTGGCAATCACCTACTCAGCCAAGTAATTCAACTTTGCAGCATCAATAAATGGCCAGGTGCATGTAATATAGAACACACTGCATTGGCCATGCAGTACTCTGACCACACATGTTTTGTCTGTGTCTAATCAAACCTTTACACTGAACTTCCAGCATACAAGGAATGTATGGAATGGACAAGCCAGGTAAGAGACTCTATGAGGAAATAATCAGATAAACCTAGAATGTGGAACATTCCACACATCAACTAGCCTTGTCCCTTCAGAAGCCTATGTGATGAAAAAAGGAAAAGGTTGCACTCCCTGTTCTAGATTGTAAAATGCAATTGAGCCTCACGCAATGTATGAGTGAATCTTGATCAACTCCTGGTTTGAAATATAAATATATATAAATATTTATGTGTGTGTGTGTGTGTGTGTGTGTGTGTGTATTCTGGGAGAAGTAACACCTGCTTGAGCATGGTTCGTAGGGTAGTAATAAGGGTGTAATAATTTATACTTTTTAAAATAATTTATACTTTTAATTTGAACATTTCACCTAAAATGTCATATGGTATGCTTGAGTGTGATATTGTTATGTTACAGAATTACATGCTTATGATTTTGTAAAAGAAGATTTTGTAATTAAAAAAAGGCACATTATTTGTTCTGGACCCTGTATATAGGATATACACATGACTTCAAGGGGACAACTGAGGACATTTGAATATGGAGTGAACACATGAGGATACTATGAAAATGATTATCAACTTTTTTAGGATGTTAAAACTCCTGCAGTTATGTAAAAGAAAGTCCTTAATTCAACTTCTTCTATGCTTAAAAATTCATCCTAATAAATGTTAGAAAACATGAGGTGAAGTAACAAACAAGCTATTCCTCTCTGCCCTGAATGTAAATTTCTTTCTCTTGAATTTAATAATAAAAATGAATTAGAAAACTCTTGTGTTAATCCATTTGGTCCAGTTACTGGGAACTATAAATGGCGCAGACACCATCTATAACAGAATCTGGGGATAGCAGCTGTACTGTGGAAAAAGCATAGCCCTCTTAATTGGGTATCATTTTCACTCTCCTTTGAAACCTTATGATTCCCACATCAAGAACCCTATCAGTACATAGCTAATAAGTTGTTAAATCTGCCTGCTATTTGCTTATTTACCATTTTTGTATAAAGTAAAATCCTTCATCTTCTTTTTGTTGGACTCAAGTAGAGAAATATAGAAAAAATATCACAGCCAGCATAACTGCTATTCATCCCTTCCAAGGGTGCAAATCCATACCCTAGAAGTTCAGTTTTGGCCCTGGCGGGGCGGCTCAGTTGATTAGATCATCACCCTCAATACGCCAAGGTTGCAGGTGTGATCTCGGGTGAGGTCACATACAAGAAGCAACCAGTGGAAGCATAAATAAGTGGAACAATAAATTGACCTCTCTCTCCCTCTTTCAAATCAATAAATTAAAAATTAAAAATAAAGAAAGGAATAAGTTCGGTTTTGAAGGGGCAGCTAGCACAGGGAGCTGCTAACAACCACACAGCTTTCTAGGAGCTACATTTCCCTACCAGCTGCAGTGCCTGCCTGGCCTCCTGTGAGAACCCTGCACTTCACCCAAGCACCCCTGTCCACAGCCCCTGATTCATGCAAGTCAGCTCAGCCAATCCATTATTTGCTTTTCAGAAAATACTAAGGGATCCTGCTTTCGAGTCCATGTAATTGAAGGTCTTCAACCAGCAATAAAAATAGCTTTTGATAAACTTTACAACCTGTGGTGTTGCTCCTCCATAAAGGTAACCTAGCCATATGACATCACTCAACTTTGTTTGTTTAAGTGATGCAGGTGATGCGTAAGAAATGCAGATGCGGTGGCAGTGAGTATGTGTTATCCACTCTGGGTACTTCACCACCTGAGCTGCCGGGACAGGAAGGAGAAGCAGCAACCTCACTCCACACACCCGCTACTTCTGTTCCTTCCAGAACCTTTTGAGAAGGGCAGCTATTAGAAGGTAAACTTGATAGACTAGAGCTTTTCCAAAGAGAGGTGGCGAGAGAGAGAAACTACCTCCTAGTTAAACATTTGTATGACTTGGGAAAAAAGTATAAAGTGCAAGTCTGAAAGCTAGTTCAAACAGCCCTCAACTTTTGATTCTCCCCCAAACCTAAACACACCACCCTAAAGCCAAAACATAAACAAACGGAAACTTAGTGATTATAACACGTACGTAATTCATTGTATACAGCTAAACATACGTAAAATCTCCAGGACAATGTGAAAGAAAGGGTTTCCTTTTTGATTTCTGACTGCGCACTTAATTGAGAGGACAGGAAATTCTTACCTAGGTACAAGGAAGCGTTTTCTTTCTTGACATTGTCGTCTAAGTAGGTTGGTCCCAGGGTATAAATAGGTGTGGAGCCCATTCCAATGAGAATTTGTGCGCAAACGAACAAAGCCACATAGACCCAGTGATTATTTCCCCCGGAGTCCTTCAGGCAGGCAGGCGGCTCCCAAGTCCCTGTGGAGTTGCCATTCTGACACAGGCCGTCATTGGAGGCCGAGGCATTCAACTCTTGGATCTGGTAGGGAGGCGAGATGAAGTGAGGTAAAGCGAAGAGGGCCGCCCCAATGGCGATGAGAAGTCCACCCACAGCCAGCCACAGGGGCCGCCGACCCCGGCCCCCGAAGTAGCTGACAAACACCACCACCACCAGGCTTCCGATGTCAAAGCAGCTAACGAGAAGCCCTGACTCGGAACTCTTCAGACTGTAGCGCCTTTCAATGGTGGTGATGACGCTGCTCAGGTACCCCGAGACCATCAACGCCTGGATGAAGGTCAGAAAGCACATGCAAACCAGGAAGCAACGCGAATCAGTGAGGACCACGTAGAGGCACCTTCTCCCCTGAAGCGTGGCCAACGTGGAGGACACCGACATGGCTTTGCAGACGTCCACTCTGTGGTTGCAGTCCACGAGCCCCGCCATCTCTGCGGAAGTGGACGGGGCGGAGAGGCTGGGCGCCAACCGGCTCGGGCCTTGTTTCAACTCCTGGGGGCCCGAAGAATCTGTACAGCCTGGCTTGGCGCCTACACCAGTGGGGTTGAGATCTGGCCGACAGGAGGTGCTGTTCAAGGCGGGTAAACTCTTGGACCTAAAGGTCTCTGGTTCGCACTTCTGTTGGACAGCTCCCTCTGTGGCCCGGGTTTCGAGCTGCTCTCCCGCCCGGGGCTGCGGCCCAGTACCTTCGTCCATGGCTCTTAGAATTCGGATTCGACCGCTGATCGCATTCAAGGACTCCAAAGCTTTTCATCCACCGGCACTAGGGGCTGAAGCCAGGCCCACGCCGTCGTGCCCACCGGGGACCGGGGCTGGGGGACACAGAGCCGCGCAGAAGGACATCCTCACAAGCAGGGAGGCGCCCAGGGCATCCTGACCGCAGACTCTGCCCCGAGGCTCCGCAGCCTAGTGCCCCAGGGGGCAGGGGTCCTCGCTGTCCTGTGCTGAGCTCTGCTCGGGGTCCACCTCGGGGCAGTAGCTTGCGGAAGGAGCCTGGCGCGTCCGGGGCGCATCCCCTCCGCCACCGCTCGGCCCGCCGCCCGGAACAAGAACGCCCGGTGCCCAGCGTTGGGGCGCTTAGCGCTGATGCCCGTGCTGCATTCCGCCCAGAGGCGTGCTGTCCTCGCTGCCTCCGCTCGTGGCACCCTAGGGTGCAAAGATGCCAACCTGTGAAGCAAAGAAAGGGTGATCAGCGAAGGGCTTCTGCGGTTAGGGCTCGCGTCCCAGCGCCCCAGGCACCAGCACTGAATGACTCGGACGTTCCCATCGAGGAGCGAAGCCCTGGAGAAGGAGGCGACGGCAGGCTGCAACCTCCTGTGCGGGGAACAATAAGCAGTAGGCGGTTGGCAGAGACCCTCCCTCATTGTCTACCGAGGACCTGCCCCCGCCCCGCCCCTTTTGCCCTTAAACAGTGCATCTGCTTTTATATATTAATAATTATCAACCTGGCAGCTCTGACTCAGAGACAGTGTCTTTTATTCGAGTGAACTAATTGCAACCTTTTGGTACTCCTACTCCATTACTCAAAATAGAAAATGCCCGAAAGAACAAAGGAAAGTTTTTTTTTTAATAAACACACTGCATTTCCAGTCGCAATTTTCAAAAAGAAAAGAAAAGGGGAAAGCTACGTGTGTAGAAATGTGTGTGCACACTTGTGCGCAGGCACGTGTGGGACTGGATGTGAATCCGATTGCTCCAGTAATTAGAGACTCGTACTCAAAGCTCAAGGCAGCCGCAAAAAGGTCAACGTGCTTGCCTCTTTATTCCCAGCACTAAAAATAACACCCCGCGCAAAAGAACTATTCAATGACAAATACCAGGAGCGTTTGAGGCTGCGGCCCACACCAAGTCCCAGCGCCTAGTGTTAAGCGAAACCGAAAATCAGTTTGCCTTACGGATGGGTGGGGAAGCCACAAGCAAACAAAGAGATGCGGGCACGGGAGCCCACAGAGCAGTCCTGGCAAGCCGAAGCCGGCAGAGAGGCGTGCTATTTACATCGAGCGCACCCCGCGAGGGTGGGCCCGAGGTGCGCGCGCGCGCGCGCAAGGGAGAGAGAGCACACACGCCCACACTGGCGTGTATTTGTAGGAACCCCTAGCGCGATCCCTCACCAGGCTGAATTCAAAGAGAGCCAAAACAGGTGTGTCCCCGGGATAACACCCCCATCCCTAATCTCGAAGACTCCCACTCCATTTCTCCAGGCTGGGGGAATGCGCACCAGGTGGGAAAGGAAAGCAGGACTGCGCTGCATTGGGTTTTTCATTCTGCGGCGCGCTTTTGTGATGCTGCGGAGCAAAGAAAGGAGAAAGGGGAACGGGGAGAGGGGCAGAGGCGGAGAGGCTGGGCGGACAAGGGCGGCAGCTCCGCCGTCTCCCTCCTCACGGTTGGCCAGACCCGCTCCCAGATTCCCCGCCTGCCAACCGCTCAGAGCCTGGACTTCCCCGCCGCCTACCGGCCCAGGCGCCTTCCCGGGAAACCCCACCGGTGGCCGCGCGCCGAGTCCGGGAATCCTCACGAACACCCTCCCGCGCCGGGGGCGTCCGGGCTCCTGCCCAGTTGGGCACCCACAACTCTGCACAGACTCGGATGGAGAGGGAGCTTTCGGAGCCGACTTGGAAGCCCAGGGACTACCCCTGCGCGCGCACTCACACACACACAAAGCCGGTTCCCGGGACTGGACCTCCGGGAACAGCTGCTGCAGGGGCGCACAAGCCGCAGCTACTCACTCGTGAGTCTGTCGGTCAGTCTGGTTGAGTGCAACTGCGGGAGGCGCAGACTGGGTCGGCGAGGGAGTAGTTGGGAGCTACCTGGGGAGGTAGCATCGGTCCAGCCGCTGAGAAATCAGTGAATGAGACTGTGACTCAGGCTGAACTCTTCCCCCACGCCTCGCCTGTCACCCAAACAGACACGCGCGCACAGAGACGCGCCGGGAGCGGAGCAGCAGAGGGCGCAGGCGCGCGGGCGGCTGCCCAGCCCAGCCTGAAGGAGTAGAGCCACCCAGCTGCCCTTCACCTGCGCTGCAGGGGACAGAGAGGAGTCCTGAAGCCTCTAGAGAGCAGGTATCCAAAAAAGTTACCTGCTGAGGCAGAGAGGCCATTCTGAATTTGTTTTTTTTTTTTTTTTTTTTTAAAGTACTTCTGTTCATAGGTACTCACAATATCTCAGAGACCACAGTAGGTTCTTGAGACCAAACATGATCAGGACAGGATCCCTCCACTAAAAAAAACACTGTCTTATGCTTTACGTCTGTAAGTAGCCTAAAACAATGGGGTAAATTCTATGTAGAATGTGCTGGAGAACCTACTACAGCTTCATTTCCTGGAAGAAGGGAGATTGCAGAGATGGGGCAGAGGACCGGGACTGCCAGAGTGGCAGAGGAGAAAAGGTCAGCAAGGACTTCAGAGGTTGTATGCTGTTGGCACTGCAGGGCCCGTGGCATTCTCACTTGCTCACCAGAAAGCTGGTTTTGGCAGTGGTGGGTGATTGGAGGCCACACTGAGGGCATTGTGACAAGTTAAGAAGAAATCTCTGAGCAAACCGTGATGAGGCAGTAAATTACAAGGGAACTGGCTGAAGATGCACTGAGAAGGCAGAAGTGGCCAGACTTGGAAATCAAGGTGATCTGATGCATGAGAAAATGGGCCAATTCAGGGTGCCTCCCAAGTTTCACACTTGGGTGACTAGGTGGCTTTGGTCCAATGAAAACACAGGAGGAGAAATACGCTCTTGGGGGAAACGATGGTTCTCATTTTAGAGGTGTTGACTTTGATATGCCTTTGGGACATCCAAATGTGCATGCCCCATAAACCATTTCATATATGACACACAGGTAGTTTGGACTAGGGACATGGCATTGGAGTCAACAGCCCAGAGTTGGCATGAGGTCAATAAGGAAGATGATGCACACATCAAACAGGATTATAGTTGAAGGAGCCCATCAGCTGTAGCAACTATGAGGACCTTGTTGAAATGTGACAGAGGGAGATTGTTCTACAATGACTGCTGACTACACTGGCCATGTCCTACAATTACTGGTGACTACGCTGGCCCTCACTGCCATACCAAAGCCACTTCACTGGTGAGAGCACTGTCTTCACTTTACAGATGTGATGAGGGAAGTGGAGAGAGAGCAAGTATCTTGGTAAAAGTGTACAGCTAATCTGTAGACACTATGAACCCATGTGCTCCAAAAGTCCACGCTCTTAGCCCTGGCTCAGAACTCTCTCCCTTACAACAGTAAAGCAATTGGACTTTTCAGTGCACTTTATCACTATTCATGATCTCACTTTGGTCCGACAACCACCACATCTACAGTCAATGCTTAGAGAACATCCCCTGCCACTGTCCCCTCTTCCTGAGATGTCCATCAAACCCCACATTACTTTTCCACAAACAGGCAACGTGACTCCAGCAGCCACCCCTTCCAGTGGGCTAAGATTTGTGGCACTTCCTCTACCTGAATGCTACACTTATTCTGGATTCAGACAGAATCAACCTGCCTATTCCATCCTTCCAAGCCCTTTGTTTGGCCCATCTCTCATTTCAGCCCCAGCCCAGACATACAGTAGCTCTGTAGCAAATTCAGACTGTTGGGACAGGGGCCAGCAGAGGGCTCCCCTGCTGAAAGTCAAATAACCAGGGAAACACTCTGTGTTTTTATGGTCAATTACCATAGTTATACTAGAAACAACTCTAAGAACCTATAGATTTTTTTATTGCCACTAATAGAAAGATAATGATTTATAGACAAAACATAAAGGGCTCAATTAGCTATTCATGTAGGAAACAAGAAGGAAATATTTAGCAAGATACATTTCTTTTGTTTTCTCTTCTATAGTTAAATATGACGTTGGAAAAGACCAGGTGTGTCTCCATCAGGCCTAATCTTTGCATTCACAGAATGGGGTTCTGCTACCCTTGGTCTACGTCACATGATATAAGGAAGTACAGCTGGCTGGAGCAGGATGCCTGCCTTGTTAAGTGTATTGGAGAAAGAAGCACATGACTGAGGGCTCTTCAAGTTTCCAGGCTTGCTTATGCTTCTTCTAAGTCATTAACAGTCTAACTCACACTTAAGTTGCTTCTTTCCCAATCATCATATAATAATACGGTCGCCTTAGGAATTACCTAGGGCATTCTATGGACTTCAAATCTAGCTGCTCTGGAGACTAGGATAGGAAAAGCAGAGGGAGCCTTTTCTCCATCCCCTTCCCTCCTTCCTTAACTAGGGTTCACTTTGGACGTCTCCTAGACACAAGAAGAACTGAGCTCTGGTCCAGAATATGTTCTGGACTTAAAATATAATACAGAGTTGCCTCTGCTATAACTGAATTACGTATCGGTTGTTTAAAAGGGAACGAATTATATTTGTAAGGTATATTTTTTATATTGAAATGCAGCTATACTCACAAACCCTGAAGAGGTAGGTATCCAGATTATTAAGCTCTGTGACATATGTAAACTACATCTATATTCTTGATTCAAAAAAATAGTTTATGGTATAACTGATTCCCTTGTTTTTTTTTTTCTGTTTTGAATTTACCTTCACTTTAATTGAAATCTAATTGACACATAACATTGAATTACTGTCAGGAGGATGACAT
Organism: Carollia perspicillata; assembly: GCA_004027735.1. Lineage (NCBI taxonomy): Eukaryota > Metazoa > Chordata > Mammalia > Chiroptera > Phyllostomidae > Carollia > Carollia perspicillata. The sequence goes on along the minus strand of PVKM010026578.1, from coordinate 9,662 downwards.
AATTATTTGATATGTGTATATATTCAGAAATGGTCACCACAGCAAGTGTACTTAACATCTGTCACCACACATAGTTACAATTTTTTTTCCTTGTGATGAGAACTTTTTTCCTACTCTCTTATCCACTTTCAAATATACAATACTGTTAACTATAATAGTTGTAAACTGTTAACAGAACTTGGCATTTTCACCCTTGCTTAGAAGTAAATTTCAAGCTAATCTAAAAGTACATAGGAAAACACAGATCTGGAAAAAAGTGGCCAACCCTAACACTCAAGTGGTCACGTTAGTGGTTTGTCTGGGTTGTCCTCACTCCAGGCTCTCAAACTAAGGCTGTGTCCCCAGGAGCCCTGGGCCACCTGCCAGTAGTGAAACCACATGATGAACATGGGACATCTTCCTAGAAAGTCATCTTCATGAAATTCTGGAAATAATGTGATGAACAGAGATATATATGAGGCAGATATATAATGAAATGAAAATAAAAACTCAGATATGTACATATTTTAAATAAAACAGGACCCTTTTAAGAAATGTGATGTTTTCTTAAGGTTACTTGGGGCTACTGGCATCCTAGACTCCCTGGGGTATGTGGCCACTCCCTTTAGTCAGACCACTTTTGTTGGAAAGTTTAAGAAGTGCCTTTATCTGATGCCAGTCTTAGTCTTAGGAGCAGAATAATTTATTTAGAGGGCCTCAGGAAAAAAAAAAAAAAAAACCTCAACCATACAGCCTGAAATTTTCTTCATCTTGTCCACACAACTCTTTTTCAAACAAAATATGCCTGTGGGATCATGCTGTCACTCATTCACACTGCAGTATGGGTTGCATCATTGATATTTTTTTCTCAATATCTAAAAGTAACCATGTTTAGCAATTGGGAGGTGGGAGGGGAGGTAATCAGTGTTCTCATGGGGAAATTGCCACCGTACTGGGTAATTTGAGGGAACTGTTTTTCACGATGTGGCCAAGTGTGGGGAAACCATGAGGATGTGCCGTACCCAGGAGTGGGCAGCTACCCTAGTGGGAAGCTACACTTGTCCCACACCAGGCCTCAAGGGGCGGGGAGGGAGCAGTTTTCAAAAGTCGGACAGAGAGCACCATATGGAGACAGCCACACATGGCAGCTGTTGCCTTCAGGAGAAGGACAAGGTCAGCCTGCAGAGACTCTGCAGGGAGAAAACTGGGTGAATAAGCACAGTCGGGTCTTCGCTCCTCTGATCTCCTGCTGGGTGGAAGCCGTTGGAAGCCAAGAGAATGAGGGAACTGCCCACTGAAGCAATCTGAACAAGTCAGCCTCCAGAGCACAGAACGGACTGCCGGGAAGTAGGGAGTTGCAAGGAGACAGGAGCAGAAGAGGCCAGCCCGGCCTGAGGCCTGAAGGGGAGCAGTGAATGGGCCGGAGGAATTGACAGGGGAATGGATGGACTGGAAGGCTGAAAGCCTCAAATGTGTTTAAACACAGCAAGACCTCGAGTTCTGTTTTCAAAACTTAAAGCTTTACGGTAAAAACAGAGTTAAGAAATGTGAGAGGCAGGTTTTTGTTCTAAGTACAGGCTAACACGATAGGGACTAAAGGTAAAGAGAATGGAGGTATGCAGCATGGTGAAGCAGGACACTGAGCTCCTCGTGTGGCAGGTGGTTAGATCCACCCAACAGTCTTTCCCCAGCCCTCTTCCACGTCTATATCCAGGCACGTACCTGGCCCAGTGGCCAGAAGAGCAGTCATGTGGGATGACTAATCACATTCTCCTGGCCACAGTGACCGCTCCAAGCATAGGCCTGGGTCCAGAATCCTTCCTTGGGCTTGTCTAAATAGAAGACAAGAGAGAAATCATCTTTCCTTTCTAATCACCATGCTGGAATGCTGCAGGTCTGACCCTGCTTTGAAGCTGTGTTCCATGCCCCATGGAAAATCCCAACCTGCAGTGGTGGAGAATGAAGCCATGCACAGTGAGGAGTGATGCAGAGAGAGAAAGAGTGTGTTGACAGGAACAGCGGAGTCCCCACTGGGAGCTGTCCCTGAGCTTAGTGCATTCTGCCCTTCCCTTTGATATGAGGCAAAAAATTACGCCTTTTACTATAGCAGTTTGAATTTAGTGTCTGTCACTTGCAACCAAAGGAATCCTAACTAATGGTATGGATTGTGCTGCATCCCCAACGAAGATATGCTGAGGTACTAACAGCCAGTACCCCAGGACGTGACCATATTTGGCAAGTTAAAATGAGAGTGGGCTCTAGTCCAACATGACTGGTGTCCTTAAAAAAGATGACAGTCACCTGGGCTGGCATAGCTCAGTGGATTGAGCGGGGGCCTGCGAACCAAACAACCGCGGTTTGATTCCCAGTCAGGGCACATGCCTGGGTTGCAGGCCAATTCCCAGCAGGGGACACACGAGAGGCAACCATACGATGATATTTCTCTCCCTCTCTCCTTCCCTTCCCCTCTAAAGATAAATAAATAAAATCTTTTTAAAAAAGATGAAAGTTGGAGACAGACACACAGAAGAAACCCCATGTGAAGAATGGAATGAGGCTGCCACGAGCCATGAGCCACCAGGTGCACGGAGCACAGCCCAGAACAGAACCTTTGCTCACCCCCTGGAAGGAAGCAAACCCGCCAACACCGTGGTTCGCTTCCAGCCCCCACAACTGTGACACAATGAATGACTGTTCTTTAAGTGGTTTGGTTTCAGGTACTTTGTTACAGCAGTCCTAGCAAACTAAGAAAACCATATAATCAGGATGTGATAGAGAGAATTCGTACACAGAGTCGGACAAGATGATTTTCAAAGTCTTCCACCTCAGACATTGTCATTTCAGATATGGATAAGCTGTCCAATAATCCAACAATCCAATAATCCAAAATTGAGTCTCTTTTCATTGGGAATGGCACATGCATAGTTGCTAATCCAGAAATTGCCCTTCTAGTCTGCCAAAGGAGCCCACCCCTAACCCTATCAGGCAGCCAAGCAGCATTTATTGAACACCTGTTATGACTATTAATTGAATACAAACACTAAAAAAACAAAATTATTTAAAATAAATAAATGATTAAAATAAAAATAAAATTTTAAAAATTTTAAAAATATATTAAAAAACACAAAATTAAACGAAACCATTTTGGAGGTCCTTCTGAATTATATGGGGAAAATATCATGGACATGCATAAAGCAACTTACATAAACCAAGTTTTCAGAGAGTGCAAACTACTATCAGTGATTCATTACCTCTCGTGAAGCATCTTTAGAGACTCCCTAGGGCCCAATCCTAGGACAGAATCTACTGGAGCCTCATTTCCAAGGATTTTGTATCATATATGTAGAGTAAACATGAACTTTCCTAGAGAAGAGTGAAATCTTTGTTTAACATGTTCCTGAGACCTACATAGTTCTCCAAATATGAAATCTAACTATTAAAAAACTGAGAAAAAATAAACCAATACCAAATTTAATTTTTTAAAGATTTTATTTATTTATTTTTAGAGAAAGGGGAAGGGAAGGAGAGAGAGAGGGAGAGAAACACCAATGTGTGGTTGCCTCTCACACACACCCCCCACCAGGGACCTGGCCCGCAACCCAGGCCTGTGCCCTGACTGGGAATCGAACCAGCAACCCTTTGTCTTGGAGGCTGGCACTCAGTCCACTGAGTCACACCAGCCAGAGCCCAAATTTAATATTTTAATGAGTTTTTGGTTTTTAAGTTGTTGACTTGGGAGACTCCAAATTTTTTCAAAAAAACTTCCGTTGCTCATTTGGAATTTGTATTAGTCAGTGTAATCCACCGTTGCTGGTTTAAGCAATAAGAAATGTATTAGGGAGTCATAGCCACCTTATGGAATCTCCAGGAGGACTGAGGAAGCAGATGTAGGTACTGCACAGCCAGAAACACTATCTGGGAGGTGGCCTTCAGGACTGTCCTGGCCGGAAACCCAGCGCTGCAACCTCAGGTCACTTGGCACCTCTCATGTTAGGGACCAGAACCTTTCTGAACCTCAGGCAGAACAGCCCTGAAAGGACAGTTATGCTTTATCTCCTGTTCCCTTTAAGTCCACTTCCCTGCCTGGCCACTGTCTCCTGTTGCTCATTTCTCTATCCACGTCCCTCGCCAATGTCCCTGTTCAGCAAGACCACCACATCTGTGCCCCCAGCTACAAAAGGGCCCAGGAAATGCAGATCATAGCTGCCCAGACTCTCTGCATAGGAAAGCAGGCAAGAAGGGTGAACCAGTCCACTGGATCTGCCACAAAAGTGCCTTCAGAACTAGATTGTCCACCATAAGAGAAAACTGCATTTCAGTGCTTGATAGTCACACTTGCCTTTGACAGAAAAACACTCAGTGGATTTGATTAAACACTTTATTTGGATTACTGGCTCTAGCAATCTTTTTGGTCTCCAAAGGACATAATCCAACCCCAAATTCTGACAGTTTTAACCCTTGAAGGTATTCAAAAGATTGTGCCATAAATTATTAACCTTTTTCCAAAAGATTGCACAAAATGTTTTGGCCATGGTGGTAATATTGGAAGTGATGTTTACCACCCCAAAGATCTTGCTTTATTTTTTTAAAATATTTTATTTATTTATTTTTAGAGAGAGGAGAAGGGAAGGAGAAAGAGAGGAAGAGAAACATCAATGTGTGGTTGCCTTTCACATGGCCCCCACTAGGGACCTGGCCTGCAACCCAGGCATGTGCCCTGACTGGGAATCGAACTGGCAACCCTTTGGTTCTCAGCCCGTGCTTAATCTACTGAGCTACACCAGCCAGGGCCCCAAAGATCCTACTTTAGAAGGGACAGCACTCATCAGGCTGAAGACACTCCAGTACGTTTGCTTTTTAATCAATCCCATTAGTGACAGACACTCCTCATTGGAGAGACCCCCACCAGCTTCCTCCAACCAAGTCTGCCAGTCACCTGACAGTGCCCAAAGCGCATCCCCCTTTGACTTTCTGCCAGAATTCTTACAATCACCTACCTTTCAAAAGCAGCCGCTCGCTGGTTAATGGACCTTGCAAATAGCAAGACTGCAGTGACTCAATATTTAGACAAAAACCTTCTCCTCGCACAAGCATGCTTTCAAAACTCCTATTGCCATTTCCCCTGTGGTTGAATTGGCCTCTTTTTAAAATTTTAATGATGTAAAATCAAGGTTTAATTTATACGTTCCACTGCATGTTCTTAGACAGTATATCGAGCTCATGCAGTTTTTCTCTGCCAGTACAAAATTGTGGACAGGACCCAAAACCTGACTCAGAGTTCAGACTTAGTTCTCCGTCCGGACGACAGAATTCTCTTTACGGATGCATAGGTAAGTGATCTCAGACTTTGCCCCGCATGTGCACATGTTCATTCTCGTATGTACCCAAAAGATTTATATCCTTGGGGGAAGGGATGAGGAGGAATGAGAATATTTAAAACACACTACTTCAAATGATTTAGGAATCTTTCGGCCAAAGGGATTTTATTTATAAATGACAATGCACACCCTCCACCAGACGTGACATCACATGGGGGCCATGTCGGACGCCCATCAAGGAGCCACAGATCAGGCCCGGCACTGGGTAGGCTCGTCCCAGCCATGTCATTAACCTTCAGTAAGACCAGGCTGCTTCATCCTTTGAACTTTTCCGATTCCACTTAGCACATCAGGACAGGGTGTATCTGCACCCACAGTGCTCCTGCCCATTGGAGATTCCCAATATGTACCAGGGCACAGTAACCCCAAGGAAATGACAGGCCTCAGTCAGGTGTGCTGTAAGGCCAATGAAGTTAATTAAGCCTCAGAAAGTCTCCCTTGCATGACTCCTGGGAGGATCATTACACATGTGTTCATATGTTTATGTTTTTATAAAATTTGCAAAGGTGAAAAAATAAAGCTTATGCATCTCTTCTAAAAAAAAATTGCAAAGGTGAGATGTTTTAAGTGTAAGCCACAAAGACCTTGGCCTCTTTCCAATACAACATCCTATTCTATCCCTTGGTACTGGCATTTGTAATGCACTAAGGGGAAATAGAGCCAGGAAACCTTTTAGTTGACATGGTTTCCTGATTACATCTATGCACAGGTGGATTGTGGCTAGTTGCCCCAGGGCAGGAATGGCATCCAGGAATAAAACACACTTTACCCGCTCACTCAAATTCAGAACCAAGAGGCTGCCCTGGCTGGTGCAGCTCAGTGGATTGAATGCCAGCCTGTGAGCCAAAAGGTTGCTGGTTCAATTCCTGGTCAGGGCACATGCCTAGGTTGAGGGCCAGGTCTCCGGTTAGGGACGTGAGAGAGGCAACCAATTGATGTTTTGCTTCCTCTCTATCTCCCTCCCTTGCCCGGTCTCTAAAACTAAATAAATAAATAATTTTTTAAAAAATGAACCAAAAGGCTGTAGTGCCACAGGTCACACTGTGACACTTGCCTGCCAGCTTACAGTAAGAAATGAAATTTGAAGTATACCATATAATCAGGGTTCTCCAGAGAAACAGAACTAATAGGTGAGCTAGAGAGACAGACAGACAGATAAATAAAAGATAGACATATATATATATAGAGAGAGAGGTTTGTTGTAAGGAATTGACTCATGCAATTATAAAAGCTGAGAAGTCCCAAGATCCACAGTCAGAAAGCTGGAGACCCAAGACAGTCGATGGAGTAAGTTCCAGTCTGAAAGCCAGCAGGCTCCAGAACCAAGAGCCAATTGTTCAGTTCAGTCCAAAGGCAGGAAAAGACTCATGTCCCAGCTCAGGCAGTCAGGCAGAAAGAGTTCCCTCTTACCCAGCCTTTTTGTTCTATTCAGGTCTTTAGGTGATTGGACAAGTCCCACCCACACATGGGGGCAAAAAATCTACTTCACCAGTCTACCAATTCAAATATTAATCTTCCCAAAAGCACTCTTACAGACATTCCCGGAAAAACGTTTAGCCAAAGGTCTGGGCACCCCATGGCCCAGTCCAGTTAACACATAGAATTAAACATTACATGTACCAACCCAGAAGATCCTGCCAAACCTTACAGCTCATGCAATGAAATCTCAGTAGGTGTTTTCCCAAATTTGACAATGCTAAAACTTATATAACATTACCAATAATAAACTGTGAAGCTGAAATAAACATTCCTGAACTTTTCTAAACAAGGTTTTCATAATAAAAATAAATCAATCAGGCCCTGGCGGGGTATGGGAGGCAGCCAGTCAATGTTTCTCTCTCACTTTGACATTTCTGTCCCCCTCTCTCTTGCTCCCCCTTCCACTCTCTCTAAAACCAATAAAAAAAAGAAATAAGTTTAAAAACTAAATAAATCAGTTTCAAAAGTCTAAGTTTCCTTTTCTTCTCTTTATAGAAAATATTACAAAATTGCTGTCAACTAAAGAAGCAATCAAGGAGTACCCAGTTAAGAAATGTAGGGGGAAAAGTATCAAAGATGTATGTCTGGTAGTTAATAAAAATATTATCTTATTTTTCTGGATTATTTTTATATCTGTGATATTTACAAGCTTTGTAAAATGTATAACTTGGTGTGATTTTTTTCTTATTCTAAATAAATATCATATCTAGTTTTATGTTTGTAATTTTGTATTCTTTTTATTAAATGGTCTCTGGCATTGCTTGCAACCAGGAAACCTGTCACTTGACAGGTCCAAATCATTTCATTAAAAAAATTTTTTTTCAAGCTGTTAGAGATCTTTCTGGTCAAATTATTTCAACCCTCGCTACACATTAAAATCAACCAGGGAGCTTTTCAAAAATAAACCATACCTGGGCCCCAACACAGACCAATTAAATGGGGTCTCTGGCAATGGGGCCTGCCGTGGCATTTTGTAAAAGTTCCCCTGTCTCCTCTACCCTGTCGACAGCCAGGGCTGAAAACGACTGTTCCAGCCATCGTGTTACAGATTATGAAACAGAGGCCCCTGGAGAGGCTGGCACTCTCCACGAGTCGCTCAGCCAGTAAATAAATGGTAGGCTTGACCTTAGACCAGGAATCTCGTAAACCCAGACTGAAACACAACACTGGCACATTCCTTATTTAATCAGAGGAATGGTCACACATAATATTATGGTAGATTCCCAGTAGCGCCTACTCACAGGAGCTTGCAGCCAGGAAGAATAGGAGATTCATGTTTTAAAATCTTTAGGTAGAAACACACTGTTTACACTCCATTTTTATTCTGCCATGGCAGGGCAATTAAACCTTCAAATGGTTTAGAGACAAAAGGTAGAGGATGGAAGTTATAATCGAACTTAAAACTACTGTGTTGACTTAAGTGTCAAGGTCATGGCAGACTAAAAGCTCCTAAATATAGGTGTTCTGTTTTTAGCAAAATAGTCCATTCCGTTTCCATAGCTTCACGTAAAGTTTGTCATACATTTTTATTTTTTTAAGGCCTTGTTTAGGCTCTATCATTTAGATTTTTTAAAAAGTCACTAACACACCCTAGAACTTTAATTTCTATTTAAATGCCCAAGTAAGAAATAATAACTACCTCCCCTTCCCTGGATTTCCATGGTTGGGAATCACTGGACCTGAATGAGCTTTAAGATCCCTTCCAGCCCTGGCTGGTGTGTGTGGCTTAGTGGGTTGAGTGCTGGCCTGCAAACCAAAGAGTCACAGGTTCAGTTTCCAGTCTAGGGCACATGCCTAGGTTTTGGGTCAGGTCCCTACCCAGTAGTGGGCACATTAGAGGCAACCACACATTGATGTTTCTCTCTCTCTCTTTCTCCTTCCCTTCCCCTCTCTAAAAATAAATAAATAAAATCTTTTAAAATAAATAAAAGATCCTTTCCAGCATAAAAACTGTTTTATGCTATAAAACACAAGCCTATCACTTCCTTAGTGTTATTATTAAGACTTAGTATTTCTTGGGACTCTGTATTTCTTGGGACCTTTTCTTTTTTTAACACTTACTATTTTTCAAATGGTTTTAAATGATTCCTTTATTGTATATAGCAATATTTTTTAAAAAATACTAGCAGTTACCTTCACTTGAATCCTAGGGAGAGGCACTTGGCTTGAACAGTGACATGAATATCTTATCCTTTGAGAGTAAACAATGGTTAGCCCAGTCAAAAGTATATATATTTTTTAATAAGCATTGCATTTGATAATTAATCCCATACTGTCTGATTTCACAATCTGTCTTAAGAGTCTTATGTATGTAGACCTTGTTTCACAAGACTGTAAACCATCAACTTTCTGTTGCATCCACCAACCGCGAAAACAAATGTCGGAGACTTTCAGGGTTTCAAAGATGTTACTTTATTGGCCAAAGTTTTACCTGCGCAGGGGCGAACTCTCCGAACGTGTCCGGAGACACAGTGCTCCTTGGAGCTGCAAATGAGAGTTGCGCCTAACGCTCACAACTAAGGGTTTTTGTGGACATGAGGAAGCAAGCCGGGCACAGAAGCGAATGTGGCGGTTAGCGATTGGCTCAGCAATACAAAGGGGTCACCCATCATTGGTGGTTTCAAAATTGCGCGGGCAAACAAATGAGGCAAATCATTGGTGGGTTTGGAATGAACTCAGGGGCAAAAAATTTTCTTCCTTAGTAACAGTCAGATGGCTATCTGTTTGCAACATCTGCTTGCCTAAGCAAGCATATCCTTGAGCTCAGTAAACATCTTTCACTTCTTCCTAACATTCTTTCTGTTGGCCTCAACATTCCCCCATTTC
>PVKM010026577.1:0-19252 GCA_004027735.1 Carollia perspicillata | reverse complement strand
TTTGGCAGTGCAACTGATTGGTATTTGTCTTTATCATTTTAATACTTCTATAAAATACCTGTGTAACCTGTTCTAATCTGTCATGAGGAGGAGTTACAGTGGTTTCCAATAAGTAAACTGAACTACTTCTCTTGATTTACTACCTAGGGTTGTAAGGAAGAGGAAGTGAGTTCAAGATAGAATAGTATCTATTTGAACACACAAAGTCTGTCCAGAAAAAGTCAACCATTATTGATAATAACAAGAATGGTTTGCGCACATCAGTGTAACCTGGAAGCCAAGGAGAGTGGACTGGAATTCACATATGTGAATAATGATGACTTCACTGTACTACTCAATGGGGGTGGTAGACGACATTGAGTGAGCATATGTACTGTGTGGCCATCACATTCAAAATTACTAAGCAAGTAGAACACAAACCTTCATCAAATTTTACATTAAGCTTGAACATTCCTCTGTGGAAACTATTCCAGTGATTCAGAAGGCCACAGCTATGGGCAATCGGTGATTGGCAGCTTCATCATGACAATGACCCAGCTCATGCATCACGTCTCTTGCAGAGTTTTCTGGCAAAACATCAAATCATCCAGGTGACTCAGCCCCTCTACAGTCCATATTGATGCCCTGAGACTTCTAGCTTTTCCCAAAACTAAAATCACCTTTGAATGTGAAGAGATTTCAGACCATTGATGAGATTCAGGAAAATATGACAGGGTAGCTGATGGCAATTGGAGAGCTGTGTGAGGTCCCAAAGTGCTTACTTCATAGGTGGCTGAGGCATCATTGTCATTACATATACTGTTTCTTGTATCTTGTATCTTCTTCAATAAATATCTCTATTTTTTTTAATATTACTGGTTGGATACTTTCTGGACAGACTGTATATACTGATTTATACTTGAAAATATTTCTAATAGTCCTGATTCTTCAAAAGACATTTCAATTTTATAAAACATTAATGTAGTTGACATTTATCAAATGACTGCTATTTCCAAGGCTTTGAATTATATATACATACTTTGTAGTATATTTACATACTTTATTTCAACTAATCTTCACATCCAGGATGAATTATCTTATTTACGTCTCTAAACAAACCTGTGATATAGGAGCAATATCATGTTCATTTTCTTTTTTAACTTTAATTTTATTTTTCTTATTTTAAGTCATGGAAAGATTATATGCAATATATTTAGGAGATAGTAATCTAATTTGATTTCTTACATTTTATTAAATGTGTGGGGTAGCATTGGTTAATAAAAGTATGTGGGTTTTAAGTATACACGTCTTTTCTCACCATATATTTGACCCCATTTGCCTTTTTCTACCTCCCCTGCCACTCCTTGTTGTTTGTGTCTGTGCGTTTTTATATTTTTTGTTTTGATTGTTCATTTGTTGCTTTCAATTTTATATCCCATATACAAGTGAAATCATATAGTTATTGATTTTCATCTGCTTGATTTATTTTGCCTAAGCATGATAGTCTCAAGATCCTTGTCCTCATTTAATCAAAGAAGAAACTGAGTATCAGAGACTTTCTATAGCTGTTAGAATCATAGATCAAGGGCTTGGGGATGGTTAAGTTTGATTCCAAAGCCCATATTTGGACCACAAAGCTAGTTTCAAGTACAGACAACTGTAGTTAACTGTTGGGAAATACATTGCCCCAAACCCGGCCAATGCTAGGCACTATGTTGATACTTCAAAACGATCCCTGTCTGATTCAATTATCCTAAGGTAATGTATTTTCATTATACAAAGTCAATGAAATTTGGGTAACCAAATTTCAGAGAGTAGAGTGAGTAATGATATACAAAGAAACTGAATGGAAAAAGAAGGTGTTGGTTTTTCAAGGTCAATGGATGCAGTTGATGAGCTACAGTCTAAGCGGTCTTAAAAATTGTTATAGGCAATGTGAAATGATTCCTTTATCTGTTTCCAAACTCCTCTCAAGCTGTGCCATCTCTTGATTCTCGTTCAGTGTTTAGGAGTGTAAGTCTGGGAGCCAAATAGACATGGTTCCCTTCGCCCCCAGCTTTGCTCCTCTCACCAGGTGATCGTGGGAGAACTTTCCTCACTTCCTGAGTCCAATCGCAGTTTCTTCTTCTATAGAATGGGATAATAAAATCTCCTTCAGAGCACTGATGTTCCTGGCACAGAATTGATACTCAATAAACATTAGCATTTATTAGCCATGTTAGGCAAAACAGCATTGTTCCTAAGAAGAAAGAACCATTCAAAGTAAACAATGAAATCAAAGTGGATTTCCTGTTTCCAGCCTTCTGAGCTTTTCATCAAAGGTAACAAAATGCAGCAGAGTCTCGAAGGAAGGTTGAAGCCTCCTCCTCTGATCGGCACGGTGCTTGGAACACGAGCAAATAATCTGAAGTAGGTTAAATCTGTGCACAGCTTCACTTGAACCAAAGTGGTCGAGGATCTTCACAAACTCTGTGCAGCTGAAGCATTCCAGGGAATTGGTTAACCTGAGAACTTAGCTGAAGTCAAATGTAGAAGCAAAGGTTTGGCACTGTAGTGACAATTGTTATGACCTCAGTAGCACATTACTTATCTGATTATTCAACTTACTTGTGGATTACATATTTTCATCCATTTAACAGTTTCCTTTCTACCTCCAGGAAAGCATCAATCTAGCAATAGAATAAACTACTTACCTTTCTCCCTGTGTGTACATATGAACACAGGAGACCAGGGATAAGAGCAAGGAGGGGAGGAGTTCTGTTCTATACAGAGAAGCAATGCTATGATATGTTTCTGTATCACATTATAGATCACGAAGTATATGCATATACATTATGTCACTTCACTATTACACAGCAGAAAAGGAAAACGAGGCACAGGGCATTATACACTTGTTCAAAGGCACGCACTATCCTAAATGGCAAAGCCCCCATTAGAAGTCTGACTTTGAACTCAGGTTCAGCTAATTTTGCATCATACAACAGTTTCTAAGCAGTGAAATTCACTAATTTGTATGTGGATAATAAAGTTAATGAGCTTTATGGCTTAATAGTGCTTCTGTAGACAGAAGTTCACTTAATTCTCCTCTTATTTTAGAAGTAGAAATGGTTTTGTCCTCACTTTAAGGACCAGAAAATAAATAAGGTGATCCAGGACTTGAATTTTATGGCTTCGAAGTGCCATTCATTCATTAGTTCATTCATTAATTCAATACATACTTACTGAGCATCTCTTATATTCTAGGAACTTCTCCTGATAATGAAGAAAGTGAAAAATGTGATGAATCACTTCCCTTTATAGAGCTAAGATTTAGTGGAGAATTAAATGATAAACAAATAAACCAATAAAAATAAAAGTTGACATCAGATAAAGATAAGCAGTGTCCAGAAAAATAAGAGAGTGACAGGGACTACAGGGGGATATTTAGACAGAGGGAAGAGGCAGGACCTTCCAAGGTGAGACATTAGAATAGAGACCTCAATGAAGTGAGCAGAAAGTCCGAAGAAAAAGGCTTTTCAGGAAAAGGAATGCCATGGCCAAAGATAATTCACTTTAGTGTGCTGGAGAAACCAGTAAGGTGACGAGGCAAGAGATGGCTTTAGTCTGAATGCAGGGAGAAGAGTGTGAAGTGATAGACAAAGCCCTGGAACAGGCAGGACACAGTCAAAGTACATCACGACTTTTTCAGAGCTCTCACTGAGTTGGAAAAAACAACTCAAGCATGAAGGTTGTGAGTTCTTGCAAGTTTCCTTCTGCTACGAATTTGTTTATCTCTCTGTCCTTGGTACAATTCCTTCCAGCTATTTCCACTCTTACCTGCTTCTCTCGTATCTTTGTGGGCCCGCTGAGTCAGTAGTATAACTATTTCAATGAGATGTGTAGCTCTCTCACAAGCAAGAAGCCATGTGTATTATATTTTAACTTTAGGGCTACTAATCATGAGCAAATAGTTTTCAAGAGCAGAATATGGGGACCTGGATTTCAGCAACCCGGAAGTTCTTCTAAAGCAAGTGAGTAACTTGAAGCAAAGTAGAATATGTGGAAGTAAAGTCATTGATCAATGCTTGAGGAACAGGGCTGCAATTACACCATGAATTGAGGCAGATTCATTGGAAATACGGCTTTTCATGAGAAATTGCTGGTGACATAAACTTAATTATTGTGCTAATGTAGAAATGAAACAGAGACCTGAGAATCCGAATTATAAAAGAGCGCAATCAATTTACTTGGTAAGTGTTTAATTAACCTATTACATGCTATCATATATTCATTTTAAGTTTTCTTTTCTCCCCGATGTGTGTATAGCAAATGCCACAGTAACAAAGACCCTCTCTATCAACCAGCTCTGATTGGAATGCATCTACTACTAAAGAAGGAATTGGCAATTCCAGATAAGCCTCTCGGTGTCTTTGCAGTATCAATGGCGAGTGTCCAGTCTCACCTTTTTGAGTAGCCAGCGATCATTCCAGCTACGTAACTGAGGATTCCTTCAACAGACCACGTTCTGTCAGATAAGGTGGAGAAGTTAAAAAAATGCATATGATATTGCAAAATTAACATATGATAAATGACATGAAAGTTTGTGTCTTAATAGGTATATGGCGTCTGCTATATTACTTGTAAAGTTTTCTCTAAACTTGGGGAGTATGAATACATTTAAAGCTTCAGAATGACCACATAGCCCTTTAGATTTGCAAAAGATTTCTTTAGAGGAAACTGAACCCCTAAATCTAAAGGTACATCTATAGCTATAATTTACCTGTAAACAGCTGTAGGGAGTAACCGATTATTCTGGATAATTCCTTCAGGGTTAGTGAGGGTGTTTCTGCAGGTGACAACCAGCCACCTGATGCCTTGCCTAGGGCTTCTCTCCCTTTCCTTCAGCCCTTCTGGCCATTCCCACTGACTGACTCATCCCAGGGCACGCCTTCCTAACTTGCCAACCACAGGAGACGGTGCCTACTTAGGACCCAGGACTTTCAGTGCCCCTGGAGGTTCCTCCTCACCATCCCCGAGCAAGAATATCAGTGTGATTGCATGTGGAATGCAAGAGAGGCACACTGGGTTAGTCCCTTTCTCCCCTCGTTTTTACTCTTATTACACCCTGTCTCCAAAAACAATACCTATGAGCTAATGTGCTGTAGATACATTGTGCTTGCAGTAGCTGAACATGCTTTTTAAAACAGCGGTTTTCTTTTTTACTTAGGGAACATGCAATTCAAATTTGTGCTCAAACAAAATTAGAAATATACAGGTTGTGGCAAACATAGGTTTACAGTTGTTCATATGGAAGAACAATCATTAATACAATCATTAATACAATCATTAACAAATAATACTATGAGTATACACTTTGTGTTTCGTGGACTCACAACTCTAACCCTAACTTTGCCCCACCCTGTATTTATTTTAAGGACCTTAGGAGTCAGTGTCAAATAACTAATTTTATGAAAGTTAAAGAGCTACTAGGTTTGGGGTTTTAGAATCCTTCACAGGGAAAATCTTATCTGATTTCAAAGGATCCCTGACAGACACAGGCCAAAGGCATTCTTTTTTATTTAAAATGTGAGATAACTAAATCTCTGAGATGTCTATCCACACCCCCCCAAAAAGCAGGTACTTGCCTCTTGATTTAAACCTTACTTCCCTACTGCTACAGTACTTTCAATTAAGATATTTGGTGACCATCTATAAAGGTGACACATATTAGGATACAAAACTAAACAGGAACTGCCTGATTATGAAATGGTAAAAATGGCCAAGGTTTAGCAAACACTGGGTACATACCAGGCAGTTTCCATGTGCTTTATTCTGGATCACATTTTCGGTGTGTCATCATCAAGACCCTTAAGTAACGTGAGAAACTGTGACAACAGCATAACAAATAGATTAAATATAAGACATTTATATAATCGTGTTACTGAATTTGAAATATATTTATAGGATTAAAGCTAAAATTTAAACACCATTGGATAACCCCTATATTTCTCAGAGACATGGAAATAAAGAACAAACTGACAGTGACCAGAGGGGAGGGGGAAGGAGGGCAATGGGGGAAAGAAGGGGAAGGGTCAAGTCGAGGAACAATATAAAGGACCCACGGACAAAGACAATGGGGTTGGGGGGAGGACTGAATGTAGGAGGTGGGAGGTGGGGAGGGCAGGGGGGTTAATAGGGGGAAAATGGGGACAGCTGTAATTGAACAACAATAAAAATATTTTCAAAAAAGATTTAGTATTTATTATTATTGGAACCATATTAAACTTTTTCTCACATACATTTTATGGATAAAATTCAATTCAGATGTTGTTATTTTAATTCCACTTATTTATGGCAAACAAAAGATTCAATTAAACCAGAGAACCACCTCAAGGTTAGCTTCCTATTATTTTCTGTGTTGAATTTTTCTCAGTTCTTAGCCATATAAATTGAATGACATCTGAGTAGCTGGGATAGGGCACAATGGAAAAAAATAGAATTTATGTAAAAGTGGAGAAAGATTGAACATAATAGTTATTCATGCTATAAAAGAGGAGTGTGGAGTGAGAATTACATGATGTAAATACTGATATCAGTAAATACTGATAGTTAGAGAACTAAAATATGCTTTCCCCTTCTTTCTGGACACAGAACTGGACCATATTTCTCAGCCTTCCTTCAAGGCAGAAGTGACCAGATGGATGAGGTCTTCTAATGGAATGTGAGCAGAAGTGATAGGACAAAGTGTTGGAAAAACACACTCCTTCTCTGCCTCCTGAAAACTGTAAAGGAGAAGAACAAGTCTTTCTTGGAAGTCATGCATTGAAAATGGCAGCATTAGTCTTAGCGTAGCCTGTTTCCCTGAATGACTGCATGGAGCAGAGACACTCATGACTTAAAACCACTGCCAGGCCCGTTTCACAAGAAAAAAAAAAAGCAAATTTCCACTTTGTTGCTTTACTGATTCTTA
This sequence comes from Carollia perspicillata, assembly GCA_004027735.1. Taxonomy (NCBI): domain Eukaryota; kingdom Metazoa; phylum Chordata; class Mammalia; order Chiroptera; family Phyllostomidae; genus Carollia; species Carollia perspicillata. The sequence continues at coordinate 12,324 of PVKM010026577.1, read as the reverse complement.
CTGATTCTTGGGGGCTTAAGGGTCTCAGCTGCTTAGCCTACTGCAATATATATAGTTTATGTTGTTAGCCCAGAGAAAATCAACATAAAAGCATAGGAAAAAGATACACTATTAGAAAGTAGAATACTTGTAAGAAAGCCCACAAAACTATTAGATGCTTTTACCTACTTTAGGCAGAAGAAAGAGACAACTGATGATAAAGGATCTGAATTAAAATACACAGTGAAATGATGACATATTCTAGATGTACTCTTCTGATTCGTGTAGACAGAAGTCAAATGGTTATAATAATAACATGAAAACTCCTAATGATGGCAAAAAAGGTGTCAGTAACATTTGGAAGGGAAATGTGGAAACCACACATTCTTCTAACTCTTACCAATTTGTTACTCTGCCATTTGCTGAGCATCTCTGATCTGGCCTACTGAGAGGACTCTCCTTCTCCCACAGCCTCCCTTAGGTTCAGAGACTGCCTTCTCTTCCAAGCTACAGAATTCTTTTAAATGGCATCTGGTATTCTTCATGGTCCTTCAATTTTTCAATAATCACTTGATAATAGAGATGGATATTCTTTACATAAGGATATTCAAGAATCATTTTTGATACTCTTGAAGATAGTCCTCTCACCTTCATATGTAATTTCATCTTCATTATATTTCCTTGTTACTGTGCCTTTGGTTTCATCAGCACAGCTTCTCTCCTTGATCCACAGAAATGGCTGATGCTGAATCAGCACCCAGAAAATTCACTTTCATTCACTCACAGAAAACCGACCCATAAAAATGGGGTCAGTCTAATATTAGACAGATTTCTGTGGCATATTTTACATCACTCAGTCTGGTATCTTACATGTGTTTTAAAATGATGAAGCTAAGGAAGAAATGTAGTTTCTTCAGTGATAGGTGCAAACAAAGTGTTGGAATAAAAAAGTCAAAAGTGTTATCTTTCTTCTGGGAATCATTACAATATCAGTCAGAGAACACGTTTCAACATTTCTAAGCATAGAATAAAAACACCCCTAATTCACTGGAGGGTTAGAGAAAACCCAACATACAGGCACCAAAACACAAGCACCAATGACCTGGTGACGGACGCCATGGAAGCAGTTGAGAGGAAATATACACAAGTGGCACTAAGCTCTGCCAGCAGGCAGAGTGAATCACCTGCCGTTAGTAACAGAGCAGCAGATTTCCACTGGGTTTGTCCTCCTCTGTTAAAAAGTGATGAAAGCAAATCATGTCTGCCCTCTGCGAGCACACATGAGGCAGAGCATTAGAAACACACATGCACATGGAGAAAAAGAATCCAATTCCATAGAGCAGACACATCTGCATAGACTTCAGAAGGTGTTGTGACCTCGTTCCTCGTTCTTTTGTTTTAAATCCTCACCTGAGGATATGTTTATTGATTTCAGAGGGAGAGGAAGAGAATGGGGGGTAAGGGGCGGGGGGAGAGAGAGGCAGAGAGAGGCAGAGAGAGACAGAGAGAGTCAGGGAGAGAAGTATCAATCAGTTGCCTCAACTGGGGATTGAACCCACAACCTAGGTATGTCCCTGACCAGGAATTGAACCCACAACTTTCTGGTGTACAGAATGATGGTCCAACCAACTAAGCCTCCCAGCCAGGGTCTCATTCTTCAATCTTTTCAAGTGACCAAGTAAGATCTGGAGAAGACTGGAGGTGCTGACTTTTCCATACATGATATGAGTGACACTGTGAACTAAAATCAGGCTGTAAAAGCCACTGTGAAGACAGGAAGTCATAGTAAAGAATTTTAAAGTAATGCCACAAGTACAGAAGTATCTGAATGGAAATACCAACATAATACATCTTAAATATAGGAGTAATGGTGACTTATATCAAAGACTTACACGATTGATTCATCTTTCCTTCGGCTTCAGTAATTAGTATTAATTAAGCACAATCAAATTCCAGAAATGGGATGTAAGAGGAATTATACTCACATATCTGTTTTAGTTCTAGCTGTATTGAAACCATAGAAACATCAATAACAGAGCTTAAAGGAATCTTAGGCAAAAGATCTAACTTATTCATAATTAAAGATAAATACCATGAAGCCCAAATAAGGAAACTGACTTGTCAGGGTCACCCCAACAAATTCTGAAAGAACTGACTAAAAATTTGTCCTTAGTCCAGTGCTCTTTCCTCTATATCTATCTACATCTCTTGAGCCAATCTCTAATACTAGACCAAAGGATTTAAGAATATTTGCATTGGCCCTGGCTGGTGTGGCTCAATAGATTGAGTGCCCAATGCAAGCCAAATGAATCTCCAGTTCGATTCCCAGTCAGGGCACATGCCTGGGTTGTGGGCCAGGTCCCCAGTAGGGGGCATGTGAGAGGCAACTACACATTGATATTTCTCTCCCTCTCTTTCTTCCTCCCTTCTCCTCTCTCTAAAAGTAAATAACTAGCCCTGGCTTGTGTGGATCAGTGGATTGAGCACCAGCTTGCAAACCAAATGGTCACTAGTTCAATTCCCAATGTGGGCACATGCCTGAGTTGCAGGCCAGGTCCCCATGGCACGGTGGGGAGGCACAAGAGGAAAACACACATTGATGTTTCTCTCCCTCTCTTTCTCCCTCCCTTCCCCACTGTCTAAAAATAAAATAAATAAGAAATATTTTTTTAAATTAGTAAAATAAATAAAATCTTTTAAAAAAAGAATATTGGCATTTTTCTTTTTTTACTTATGACACTGGCAGTTTAATAACAACAATAATAAGAGAATAATGACTACTCTGTGTTTTTGAGCAGCTATCTTATAATCTGATAGTCAGGTAACAACTGTAACTTGTTATGTAGCCTCATGATAACCCTATTTTGCAGATGGTAAAACTGCGGCTCAGAAGATTCAATAGTTTGTGCAATGTCACATGGCAGAGCTAAGATTCAGATACGAGTTTATCTGAATCCAAAGTCCTATTCTTTCTACCATACATCCTTACCTCTTCGAGTCTCTTGGTATTTTTTGTGGCCTGTCAAGAAATCTAAAGCAGAGCTGAAAACTGAAAACGAGGCTAATCACTCCAGAATTACTGTCTGGTTATTTAACCCTTGTCAAAAATGAATTCCTGGAATGAATAATCAAGATTATTAGAGATCTTGCTTATAAAATAGACATCCCTAGAAGAACCATTTAACAGCTTCATTTCCAGGGAAGTGATTAATTAATTTTGTTTTTAAAATGTTGATAAAACAGTAGTCAATTTGAGAAATGCTGGTGAAAATTTTATGATCTGGTAAAATCTCTGCGAGCTGGTGATTGCACTATCCTCACTGACATAGATTATGTCAGCTTTGAAGATGGTGTTAAAAAAAAACCCTCTGTCTCTGTGAGATCAAAACATCAAGACTGAATTTAACCCAGATGCTTGGCACTGTGCAGACAAAACCTATGTCATTTCTTCCATGTTCTGCTGCAGGCAGCAGAGGAAGTGTGTGACTCTCCACTGTTGTTAAAGGAATAATGTTTCCAGGTGAGCTTGCCTTGATGCTTTAGGTGTTTTTATTTTCTCTTCCCTCTGTTTAAATCCTTAAAAGGCATCAGAACTCATGAGTTGCATGCAGACGTACTCTATTAGGAGTCGAAGGAAGATTTGCACATTTCCTCTCTGACATGTGGACAAGCAGACGCTCAATCGTGGGGCTTCGGCTGCTCACTGGCTTTCTTTGTCTTCTTTCACACATAAGCCCTTGCCAATTTCCCACTGAAAATGCCACTGCAGATCCTAAAAAGTTTTTGGATAGAGTCTCATGGCTTTCAATGTCCTCGAAAGAAAGAAAACTTAGACAGTCTTTTAAAAAAAAAATTGACAGCAGGGTGGTTCAATCTTTGGTCCGAGCAACGGGAGAGCACTTAGGGAGAATACGGGTTAAGTGTAACTGAGTCAGAAACATACCCCTTTGGCCGTAATGTCATTCACAAAATGTTGGAGTGGTTGTAAGTGATGCCAAGTTAAACAGGATGATGGACTCAACACAATACATGTTCGCAACACTAAAGGGCCGTCAGTTCAAGGCCACCCACTTCCAGGTGGCGGGAAGCAAGGGCAGCTGCCCCATCTCTGCAGAGTCAGAGGGTCTTCCTACTCACATGATCAGACGTCCGAGGCCATTAACAAAAGAAAATGGGTTTGCTCGTCCTTAGTACTTCATGATCCATGGGGACAAGAACTTTTTCCTCAGCACCAGAGAGCTGAGATTCATTCTCTCTCTCTCTCTCTCTCTCTCTCTCTCTCTCTCTCTCTCTCTCTTTTTCTCTCTCTGTCTCTCATAGCTTCAAATTTTCTTGTGATTCTTAGGATAAGATGAGGGGTAGATGAGTATGTCCACTTTGCAGGGTATCTAATGGCTGTGGCCTTAAATGACAGAATCCTGGGAGGAATATTAAAGAGGCAGCCAGACATTTTAAAGCTGTTGGACATGCATGGCACTTTCCTCCAGAACCCAGATATTTTATTTTGCCTCTTTCTAAGCTCCTTTCTGGCTACTGCTCTGCATAGTGTGCTGCTTTATGCCAAGACCAGACATCGCCCAGTGTGATGTGATGCCTCTCTGACTCATGGTGTCTTCACACTGATGCTCCCCTGTTTTAGAATGCCTGGACAGACTCAGCGGCACAGGTAGGAAGCATTATTGGAGATGGCATTATTTGAATGACTTCCAGGATTTAAGTTAAAAAAGATCATGTACGTGCAGCATGTGACCCTTAAACATATGATTTCGACTTTGAGCTAAAATGATGATTATAATTTCAAGCAAACAATAAATATAAAAAGAGCTAATACTGATTAATTAATTCTAGTTGAGTAACTAATACTATCATGAATACCATGTACCAGGCACACCTCTAAGCATGTCATATATATTAAATGTTTTAATCTTCAGAGAAACCTGTCCCATCTTAGAGGAAAGGGAATTGAGACACAGAGAAGTGAGGTCACCCACCCAAGGCCGCTCAGCAGAGAAGCAGTAAAGGCACACATCCAGGCCAAGCAATCTGGCTCCAGAGTGTATAGTGTTTTTGTTTATAACCTATGACTTAGCACTGAACTGGATACAGATACAGAAGAATGGGATGTATGTGTATGAAACAGTAAGACCAATTTTTAAGAATAAAATGACCAGTTATTACATTCAAAACTAGAACCAGCTCCTATAAATTAGTCACCTTTGGAAGAAATACCCTTAGAATAATGACGTGTCACTATTTAAAACATGTGTCACTAATGCCCCCCCCCGTTGCCATCACAGCTGGTTTATAAATAATATACACAAAAATCAGCACCCATATTTTAGAGTCTCACTCTGTTCCTCACTAGAAACTAACGCCCTTTTTAATCACGGAACAATTCTTAAGTCCAGGCTCCAAATGACTCCTGGCCATTTCCAAAACCCAGATCCATCTTCAAAAGTCAAAGATTTGTCATCTTAGGGAATATTCCAAAGAATCCATTGGGTTGTATATTCTTAGGGCAGGTGCCTAGATATTTCTGAGCCTTGGCAACTTCCTCCCAGTGCAAAGATACCACAGCCCAGTGGCTGCTTCGCTAGGACGTAAAACTTTAGGTATCTTCATGAAACAAATCATTTTTACAACTTTATAGTAAAATATCATTGATAAGTGTTTCCCTAGAGACTCTTTCACTGTCACTGGGGAGGAAATCTTAGACATAAAAAAGAAATCAGGGAACAATGAACATCAGACAAAAGTTAAGGGCCAACATATATGGCCTTTAACAAAAAGTATTATGGAATGTCATGATAGAAAAAAAAAACATAGGAAGCAACCAATAAGTCAGGAAGGCTTCATGGAAGAAGTGGCCTTTGATTTAAACCTTAAGTGAAAAGGATAATTTGAATATCATTTTAATAATTGTGCTAAGAATTATTCACATAATATGAATGGTTAATATTTGTTTAACTCTTCATTCCAGACCCTCCCACTTTTGCCGAAACATTAAGAGACAGGGTAATTTTATTTCCTTCCTTAACCGTTCTGAAAATTATGTTAAGCTTCCCTGCACTGATGTAGGAAGAGCAGAATAAAAAGCCAAATAATCCCAAGAAAGAGGGGAAATAAAGTTCTTAGAAAGTGATTAGGGAAACTTCTATGGACTTGCTATTTAGAATGTGAAACATACAAAGGAAAGACAGGTCTTACTGTTGTTTTTCTACAACCTGGGTTATACTTGAAAATATTTGGTAGAGTCATTATTCTAAAAGGTGCTATGAGATGCCAAAGAAAACTCTTTAAACACCAAATACTAAAAATAGTTAAATAAGCAAGGATGAGAATGGCTGCTTCCTTCCAGAGACAGAACTTCATTATTCAGGTCCTACAAGATACAAGTTAATTCATAGCAATAGTGGCGTAATTCTGTTAACTATTAATTTCCAGGTTGACATCAATAACAAAATCCAGAGAAATCTTTTACAATGATCCAGTCATGCACCAGTAGACTGAATACCAATGACCAAACAGGTTACTCTAAAGTATAAACATCCTTGAGCTAAGTTGGTCAAACAGTCTAAAGAATTAACTGACTGAGTTTGAAAGAACTTTAAGTTTCTCCTTATTCCTTCACATAAACCTTCTTTCATATTCTGATCAGATTTGATTATGAAATATATTGGGACTATTTTATCACAAAGCTTCTCTCTTGCTCTTTCTCCCTTCTTCCCATTCTTCTCTTTCTTCCCTTCTTCTCTCTTTTTTCCTTTTCCTACCCTTCTCCCTCCTCTCCTCCCTCCTTCTCTTCCTTCCTTTCAGCACACTTCCAAGACATAAATGATAAAAGATCATTCATTAGGATATAGGATAAAACTAATCCACTGGCACTAAAACAAGTTTCATCTTAGTACAGCTCTACTGGTTGGACCAAGTTGAAAGCAGTCTTAAGATTCATAAATAACCATTCAGTCTGATGAGTTGCCATGAGGTGACCACAAAGAGGGTGGATGAAAGAACCGTTCAAAGAAACACTGTGTCAGTACGGCATCTTTTGTGCCGCTGGCGCGCAGAGCACATGTACCAGCCCAAAATAAAACAGCCAAGTATAAAACACTCCAGAGCAAGGAGAATTCTAAGGAATTAGGCTCTGGTTATAATTGTAACCAACAACTGTTCATTAAATTCCCATTCATTAAGGGTCAGTGATGAGAGGCTATGAAGACTGCAGAGATGCGCCTCCCGTTTCCTATAATACTGCTGGATGAATAATGTATGAAGTCACCCTTAACATGAGACTAGTTAATATACAACAATTGAAATGTGAGCTAGACTGAACAGTCCTCCCAGAATTGAACAAACTGGGCAAAGGTCACTCATTAAACGTCATCCTTCAGTAGGCACAATAAAGACGTAAGGCGGAAGAAGCAGTTCATGGCAAGTGTTTCTGGAGCACTGGTTTTGCTGTAGGGTACCAGGCATCAGCACTGTCCCCAACAGGGTACTTTGTGAGGCTTATGGGGAAATACAAACTTCCTGTGGGTTCGGGGATACATGCTTGGATGTACTAGGTGGGTGTGTGTTTTTGTTTTCATCTCATCCTTTTCTGCCTTCCCTCACTTTAAAAAGTTACCAAAGGTCGATGGTTTCCCCTCTCTAGCTTTACTTCCTCTGGTATGGAAATCAAGAGGGTGAGGTTGTTTGTTCAGCTCGCCCTGCTCCCGCACTGATGTCCTTTAGTGTGATTGTCTCCTGTTTCCCCCCTGGTGAGGCTTGCCTGCAATCGTTTCAAACCACTGTCACTCTCATGTCAACACTTGCTGGGCTCTGAAGCCTGGGCTGAGGACCAGGATAGTATCCAAGGGCGTCATAGGGAACACAGGGATCCTGAACCAGAACTGGGATGTGTGCACTCTCTGACACGCTAACACAGCTCCCCTTTCACAGAAACACTGGAAACCGGTGTGCTGGGGAGCTCGGTTATTGCAACATGCTCATCTAGTACGGGGACAGTCAGTAAGACCAGGACTGGGAGTGCCAGAGAAGCCAAAATGCCCTGAGATTCAGATGTAACACCTACTCTCTGCCCACCTCTTACTCCCACAGCAATTGCTTAAGGAAATTGGAGTAGTGAGCGGAATGGAAACACTCCAAGCTCAAAAATTGAGAAAGAGATTGAGAATATCAGAGTGGGCATTTTGGAAAATCAGATATTGCCCCGAAGCAAAGAAATGTCTGGGACAGGGCCGATCCCTATGCAGTGCACATGTAGGTATTTGAAGTTGGCAATAAAAAGTCAGGGTGATGGATGAATTGGAGAGGTAATCCTATCCCAGTGACTTCTGAATAAACACTTCGCCAGTAACTATTTCTAATTACGCTGAGCCCGCATATTATTCACAATTTACTGAGCATTTTGTATGTGTCTACTACGGGAATGTTAACCGACAGTAAACAGAGATTCGTGCTACTTGTCAATTGGATCAATGGTGACCCCACACAGAGTCTAGTACTATGGTTTACTTTCTCCCCAAATGTTCTTTTGGTCACATAGGACCTTAAGTTAAAAACATCCTCTTAGAGTATATCCAACCAACACTTGCCACTTCTCTCTTAAACCGCCCTGACAGAGTTGACTAGCCAAGCACGCCCTTGACACCTCTACTGTGCTTGGTTATTGTGGATATTCAGTAAAGGCCAGTTTTTTTAAGGCCACAAGCCAGAAACACACATTCTGTGGGGGTTCGGAGAACATGCAGGTGCTCTAGATGTTGAGAGAAGAGTAGTCAACTTTAAACTGGATGATCAAGAAATCCTCCAGAAGGCAGTGAGGACGTTTGAGCTAATCCATGCAGGATAGGTAGCATTTGGTCACGCAAAGATGGAAAACATTATTCCAGGTGGGGCTGCCCCAGGAGCATAGGTGCAGAGTTGGAAGTGTGAGTAAACGAAGTCAGGAGACTCATCAGTGAGTGACAGAATAATGGGGAAGGGCGTGGAAAAGGGACAACCTGCAGTCCTCAGGCCATATGTGGCCCAGGATGGCTATGAATGTGGCCCAACACAAAATCATAAATTTACTTACAACCTTTTTTTTCTCATCAGTTTTCATTAGTGTTTGTGTGTTTAATGCGCGGCCCAAGACAACTCTTCTTCTTCCAGTGTGGCCCAGAGATGCCAAAGTGTTGGAAACCCCTGGAAGCCTAAAAGGAGGCTAAAGTATCTAGATTTGTGTGTGTGGGCAATGAGGAGTCAATGATGACTTCTAAGCAGATAAGGAACAAAATAAATATCATGATACAGGAACATTTGATGGAGACCAGGTATGCTGTGTCTTAGGGTAGGAAAATATATCACAGCTTCTGGTAGCTTGAAATCAGTCTGATTTTCATACATACATAATGTTGAAACATCGCATTGTTTTTGCCGTATTTTCCTATATTCTGGTTGAAAATGGATACAAAGGATATGTATGTGTGTGTGCATGGATGTGCTCAAAATAAATTATCGTACATCTGAATTCTGTATCATATATGCACAAGAGCACATCCATCCGCACACACCTCTACTCAGAAAAATTAAATGAAAACCAATATTTATTTAACAGAAGAGTCTACTATGTACTGGGTACTTCTCTAGAAGCTGGAGGCAAAGATGATACATTCACAATCTATCTGGGGAAAGACAAACAACTGCAATAATAATAAGTAAAGAAAGCAAGTGTAGTCATGTCCATGACATAAAACAAAAACACCTAGCCAGTGAACAATAAAAATGACTTCTTTGGAGGCAATAAATCATCAGGGATGTTTTAGTAATTAGCTGTCCTGAATGTTAATCCCTAATCTGGAATTGACAGAGGAATATTGTCCTGAGAGTCTTTCCAGTGGAAACAGCCCATAGGTGAGAAATTAGCAAGACCTAGAAGATATGTGTTTTCTTTTACTTTTATTCCATTTTGGCCAGTACTGCAGGCACACATACATGTTACATTCCACTAATTGCTTGCTGCAGGTTGATGCTTTGGAGTTTTTCTCACATGAACACTGGGAAGTGAGTAAAAGGTGGAGCCGGAGTGATGGCTGTGCAAGGGTGAGTGGAGAATTGGTGATCTGGACAAAGCTTTAACGGGACAGATCACTGCAGTGGGGATCTGTGACTCCCAAGGAATGGATAGAAACAGGGGTGCGTGTAGGAGAAATACCGAAACCTCTTTTCAGTAAAGGGTACTTTTGGCTTGAGGAAACACAGAAGAAGGTAGGGGAAAGGTAGGATTTATGGACAGCAGGGACGAGAGTGGGGCAATAAACCCTACAAATCTAGGTACATCGAGATTGTAGGAAACCTGCTTTCACAAGAGTGCTCCTCCAGGGATTCGTGTTGTGAAAAACTATGCCTAGAGTCACCCAAACCAACAAAAGCTGGTGCAATCGGTGGCGGGAGCAATGAGATGGGGTAATTCGAGGCAATCTTGAAATTAGTTAATTAAGGAAATCAGCAAACTCATTCTGCTTCTAGTTACTAAGAGAACAAAAGACAACACTTCAACTCACCTTCATGTGTGAGAACCTAGAAAAAAAATCCATCAAGAGGACACTCATATAATTTTGTATTACCACCACCGTATTCACTTTTTCAGCTTTCTTTTATGTGTGCTGGCTCATGGGTTTTATTTTTTTTTTCAGCAAAACAGTTTTGTTATGCTTACTGTTATTACAGAGCTATCCAGGTCATGTCTTCAAAGATGAACAAGGTTTGTGAGTCAGTTCTTCTGTGGCACAATTTACATTGCCAAAAGACAAAATGTGCAAATCACGGAAGAGGATCTCTAATGAATTAGTGCCACAGATTAAAGCACTAATATGACGGGCAGGAGTATATTGTCAGTATATACTTAGATATGTGCAGTATTTTTAAAAACACATCGGAAATGACCTTATTATAATAGCGTCCAGAACAATATTTTTCTCCGAGATTTTATTTATAAACTGATTCCTTTTCACTGGGAGACACTGGATATTTTCAAACATTTCTTAGGCTGTGGCTGATTTACAATAGGTAATGTATCAGCAATCTGTATTGTTACAAAAATTTCTTATAGACAATTTATTACCCTTTTAATCTCACAACTTTTATTGCAAATATAAATACTGGACACATTTTGCCAATGAGCATAAATCTTCTAACTTAGTTTTTTAAATTATATACCACTTAATTTTCTTTTTTAAATTTAATTTTTCAATGACACTTTGCATTCACTAGTATTTTGTATTAGTGTCTGGTATACAGCGTAGTGTTCAGACAATCATATACTTTAAAAAGTATTTCCCCTGATATTTCTAGTACCTACCTGGCACCATACATAGTTATTACAATATTATGGACTATATTCCCCATGCTTTACTTTACATCCCTGTGTCTGTTCTGTAACTACCAACTTGTGCTTTGTAATCCCTTCACCCTTTTCACCCAGTCCCCCAACTCCCTCCCCTCTGGCAACCATCAGTCTGTTCTCTGTGTCTGTGGTCCTTTTCAATTTTGCTGGTTCCTTTATTTTGTTCTTTAGATTCCACATATAACATACCACTTACTTTTGAAGTCATAATCCATGTTATATTTTGAAGTTAAAGTGCTCAAATATGTATTAATCGGAATACTGCTGACATCTTGAATAAGCCTTTTAGTCTGAGGCTTGAAGAGCACCATTCTAAACAAGAATCCTCATGCTGGTGGTATTAGTGTAATCGGTGAAGACTTTTTTTCTTTCCTCTCTTTGTGTTTTGTTAGCACTAACACTCGTTATAGCTGATCATCCTTCAGAGGAACAAATCTCTCAGGTGAGAAGACACCACAGAGAGATGAAAAAGACCACCAACAGCAGAAATCTGGGTAGAGTTCCTTTCACTTTATAATTCTCTGTCCGGATCACACAGCATACATTCCAAGGTGTGAAATTCTAAGGGGAGCTGCTGGTGTTCTCCAGAGAGGAGATGTTGGGCAGCTGTACATTTTCATTGACATGCTCTTCAAGGAGGCTGCTATGGATAATAATAGCCTGACTCAATGGAAGAAGAAAAGAAAGGAAGCAAAGAGAAAAAAAAGAGAGGCTGGAAGAAAAGGAAAGAAACTTGGGGAATAAGAAAGGTTCTGGTTTGGCTACCTGGAGCAAATAAAGCCAGGCGTTTCTGCGGCCGGAAGTTCCAGTATCTCCTTAGCAACACTGTTTTTGCCCCACAGCCCACGGGTGCTGGGTCGGTAATCTGAGAACACAGGGCTTGCTTAGAAACTATATTTCTCTTTTTCTTAAGAAATTTTAAGTCTCTGTCAGCTGAGTAGATTAAGAATGCGGGC
>PVKM010026576.1:0-19257 GCA_004027735.1 Carollia perspicillata | reverse complement strand
AAACATTGGATTATCACTTGTTATAAATGCAAGGATGCGTGAAGGATTTGGGTGAGATGGCCAAGCTGCAACCCTTTCGGTTCTTTTTCTTTTTTTTTTTTTTTAAGTTTTTATTTATTTATCTTTAGAGGGGAAGGGAAGGAGAGAGGGAGAGAAATATCAATGTATGGTTGCCTCTCGTGCGTCCCCTGCTAGGGACTGGCCTGCAACCCAGGCATGTGCCCTGACTGGGAATCGAACTGCGATCCTTTGGCTCGCAGGCCCGCGCTCAACCCACTGAGCTACGCCAGCCAGGACCCTTTCGGTTCTGAAAGCTGAAGCGTCTATGACATTAACTTGCTGGTGTCCCCTTCACGCTCAGCATGCCCTCAAGAGGGAGGGAACTGGAAGTCCACAGTCTCAACAAGCACAACTCTGTCTCGGTAACAATAAATTCCTTCCCTAAAGTCACTAACTCTTGTCACTTTGCATATTTGCCAAATTATTTTTTATTTAAAAACTAAAGATATCTCAGTTAAGTGGTGTGAAGAATATTTTCAAGCAGTCAAATAATTAAAATAAATCTAACTGTGTACTTTATTATATTATATTGACAGGTATATTAACTGCTTAAGAACAATGGGTGAAAATGCTTACTGTTATTAATATTAGCATACAATAGATTTATGTTACCTACCTGTTTTCAAATTCATGTACATAGTCAATACATAATGACTTTTGAATTTTAATTGTTGTTTTGTCACTTTCTAGTTTGCCCGTGAGCGAAAAGATAACTCAAAAATAAAGCCTGGCTACCAACAGTCTAAACTGAAACTAAAAACAGTACTCTATATTGTTAGAAAATGTTATTTTGCATTTAATTTAGACTAAGTAGAAGGGAAACTGACTGTGAAATTCTCCCCTAAAGATAATTGGAAAAGTGAAGGTGGAGGTTTTAGAGGAGCGGCACTATTGTAACTTTTTGTCCTGCTGTAGCGGAACGGCAAGTGGGGTCCTGCTGCCGGCCGCCACCCTCCAGGCAAAATTCCAGAGGCAAAGGTTTGGTGATAAAGGAAAGGAGTCTTTATTCAAAAGCTACACAATTCTGGAATAATGTCTTTCCAGCTGCATTAGTCACTTAAGACTACCAATTAAGACTTAAATTTTTAATTCCTGAGTTCCTCTATCATTCCCCCTGTTAGTTTTTAATTCTCTGATTTCTGTAGGATTAAGTTACAAACTAAAACGACATAAGGTACAAAAGCTACACAATTTTGGAAGAAAGGCAGGCTTCTCCCTCAGAGCCTGTCCCCTCTAGAACACCTAAGGAAGAATAAACTTGCCACCCTCTTCCAGGCTAGCCTCATCCCAGTCTGTGCCTGGAGTTTCTTCTCCCATCCAAAATACCATCCTTCGGGAAATGTAGACAGCTTTAGCTCGAGTATCCTGGCCTCCTCAAGGAAGAGGGCCAGAGAGACAGTCTCTTCCCTCCTTTTATTTTAAGTCTTCTGTCCCATAATTCCATGCATTCTGGGGGCATTCAGCTTCTTAGCCAATCCTAGCCTAGCTAAACAGCTAGACTGTTTACCATTGCCTCAGGCAACCTCCTCCATGGCCCCTCTATAGTCGCCCTCAGTGATATGATCAGATCTCTCTATATCATTGTTAGATGTTGTTCAAAGAACTTAACTTGAACCCCACTGATTTATCAAAATAAGACTTGATTACAAATTATTTCCAAATCTTGTTCTAGATCTCAACTTACTGAAATTTAAACCTCTTAGACTTTACCTACTGCTTCAAATTCAAACCTCATTTTACCTACTGTTAATAATTTCTGACTCCAGAATTTACCAGAGTGAATATTTACTTCTATTTTACTCAGAGATTACTTTTAACTCATTCCCTACTAATGCCACTTGCCAACATCCTGTCTCTTGATCTTCAATGTTCTATGTTATCATGCTTTGAGGATATAAGCCATGCATATCCTCTATAAAGACATTTTCTTCTCTTTTAAGACAAATTGACTGCTTTTTAGTTATATAAATTTTTCATCAGATAATAACTTCATAAATCTCTGGAATGTGGAACATCTCTTGTTTAACTACAGACCTGGAGAAAAACTCATTGACTTCTGTATGCACACTGTGAACAGAGACGTGGTTGGTTTGAAGACAAAAAGAGGGTTTCTATGGAAAGTATCCTCACAGGGTGACCTGATTATAAATTCCTAACTGGGCAGGTCTTGGTGAGTAGTCACACCCTAGGCATCTAACTTTGTAGTAAAAGGTTTGTCCTTGCCTTAAGCAAGTCCTGTCCAGTATTTCAGTGCATTTATCTTAACACACCTTTGAAATAAGTAGCAACCATCTTCAAGAAGGCACATAATCTTATTAATTGTCCTTTAATCCAATCCCCACCTTGCTTTCTCCCACCTCTTTATAATCTTCCTTATATTCCTTCCTTAATTTCAAGTGCATAAAAGAAACTATAAAACTGTTATTCTCAGGAGAATTTGAGATCCTGTTCCTAGGCATGTCATTATTTGGCTCAAATAAACTCCTATAAAATTATTCACAGATTTGTACATTTCTTGCACTGATAGGTTCTAGGACAGAGGAAACAGATGGGGAAAGAGTGAACAATTAGGCAAGGAAAGCTGGAGACATGCCCCCAGTGGATGATCTATCTGAACGGACCTCAGTAAGAATCAACTATGAGCTTGCTTCAAACTGAAATTTCCAGACATGATCCCAAATAACTCACCTTCATTAGATCTAATGGGGGTTTTAAAATATGACTTTTTTTTACTAGATCCAAAGGTGAGCAATTAAATTAAAAAGTCCTTAGATATATAAATTCCCCTAACTCAGTGGACTTCTTGTTCATTTTACACAAGAAATAAAGACTATAAATATCACCTCTATTTTTTTATGTATTATAATTTCTAACTGCTTTAGAGATTGTCTGTTAGATTTTTTGACATCAAATAGCCTATAGGGGTTTTTTTTCACTTCATTCTTGTTCTACAGGAGTTGGTTTGACACAAGAATGACTCCTAACCAGCCCACCATTTGCATTCTACCAACTCTGCTGCAATGTTACGTACAGAATTCAGGCATATTTCCCATATTCTTCTACGTATGTGCTTTTTGGGGGGCCTATACTGGTCCTGGGAGCCCTGTACGGCTTTATACTTCTAGGCAACTGACATTTATCATAACACAGAAACCATCAATTGGAAACAGACGAAGACTAATGTGGGCTAACTTCAGGGTATGGATATATATGTCATGTTATTGGTGGTTGATGATCCTCTTTCCCACAAGCTGTAAGGCCAACGTGCATCATGTGTGACTACATAAGACAGAGAATCAGAAGTTTCCATCTCCCACAGCTGCACATTTGTCCCTTCACCTGAGACAATAGAACTTTTAGCATCTTGACATCCATTCACTCAACTCAGATGACATCTATATTAATGGACATCCGATAACCTTATGGAAGTGTGAAAGAACATCTTAAAAGGCACTCCAGCTTTGCAACTATTTCCGGTACTTTCAAAAGATGACATGACCGATGAGTCAGACCTCCATGGAGCCGTAGGCTCTGTCAGTTACAAATCTGCGCTGCACACACGGCTGCCAGTTCACGAGGCAGGGGCACAGTGCGTCTCTCCGCTCAGATGACAGCTTCATGCTCACTTCAACAATGTCTCCTAGTGCAGCAAAACAGGGTTAGTGTCAACGTAAAATTGTAACCTAGAATTACAAATAAAATCTGTATTTCAGAGAACTTAGACTTTTGGTAGTCTTCAGTAAACGAGGCACAGATAGCTACATGTGTAAGTTTCTTAGGGCTCGCTGGGGCTCTCAAAGCCAGGGTGGATTTTGATTTACAAAGATGAATAAAGAAGGGGGTTGGTTGTTCAGGGTAGATTGGACAACGGGTTTTTGATATTTTGCAGTTACACTCAAATGCTGTCTATGATGTCATATCTCAATTTGGGATATAAACATACAAAAATAATGCCTATCTCATGAGATAATGATAAGAATTGCCTATGTAATAAGTAATGTAAAATAATCATACCACAAATGGCATATGTTATGTTGTTAGCAAAACCTGAAGTGCTCGATATATAGAAGCCAAAATACATAGAAAAGTCTACTAGGGAAATGCTAGTTATAAAAAACTTATATAGATAATAAATAACAGAATTAAGAAATATATCTTTGTTCTTAAAAATTATATATAAACTCTAAATACTATAGTTTATTTAGTATTTAACAAATTGTGTTGAGAACTCAAGGATTTGGCATGAACCAAAAGCATGTCCATATTTTTGACATAAACATCTCAACCATAAAGAAATACTATAAGGAAACATGATATTATATATATAAAATTCTTATTTAAACAAAAGAACATCTCATGGTTAAGATCTCATTTTTATATTACATAGAATATTTAAGTAAAAAGAGCATCTCAAATACACTGAATATCTCATTTAGGAACACAGGTAGAGAATGATAGCATGTGGATAAAAAGGAAATGCCGTAAAATAGAAACAAAGGAGTCCTCATGCTCACAACCATTTGACTGTCAGTAAGAGGACACATACATGAAAGCAAAGTCATAAAAAGGGTTTCTTTGTTGCACACTTCACTTTACTGTCAAATTTTTTTAAGTTTTTTAGGATCATAATATGGAGAAACAGGAAACTCTGGGTTTAATTTGCCATTCCTCTCTGCGTGTCCTTTATAGATGAGTTAAATTCTCTGAATTTCATTTCAAACATTTATCAACTAACAATCATGAAGTTTCTATTAAGGGTCACTGAGAATCATATGAGTCAATTTCTTGAAGCGTCATCTCCCACACTGGGCAAAATTAGGCGTTTCTTCTCCAGCCCCAGTCCGTTCACACCTCTAGATGGGGAAGGGATGACCTGGGTGATCTCCAAAGTGTCTGCCTATCCATCTATAGTTAAAGAGTTTACTCTAGTATATTTTCCAACATTCAGAATGTAAGAGCCTTTAAAATGGAATGCTCATATTTTCTGTAAGATCTATGCAGTATCTTTTTAAAAATCTTGATACCATATTCTCAGGAGTTTATGAGATTTCCATCATCCAAGTGCTGAAAATATAATGAAATGCAAGGCCAAACCTGATTTAGGGAATAGAGAGAAGCACTGGTGATTTAAATAATTATTCACAATAAATACCATCCTTTTAGATCTACATTAGAGAAATTAAATTACAAAACAAAAAATACAGCCTTATTTAATAAAACATTAATTAAACTGGAGCCCTAATTAACCTATTCATTCAAACAATTTCTTTAAGCCAAGCACCAGGCTAATGACAAAATTAAAGATTTTCCTCAAGTCAAAAGTAATGTTCTACTTTTTCAGCTTCTCAGATATTTTCCAGTGGAGATAAGTGTCTAATTTCTGAATATTTTCCACGTGTCCCCATTCCCTCAAAGACATGCCTCATCACGTATGCAGTGGTCAGAAAGTGGCCAAAATTTCTGCTAGAAGGGGCTCTCCCCACTTTGGCCACAGTGCTGGCTGATGACTTCTGGAGAATGCAGAGTGAGATTACCCACATCTAGGAAAAAAGGAATACATTTCTCACGATCTATCATTTGTAATTAATGGAATGCTAGTGCCACCCTTCTGTTTCTTGTTGTAAAAGGTCTGGTGACTATCCATTCAAAGTTAATCTTGGCCATTTTTTATAGCACATTTCTTTCCTCAGCCTAGAAAGACTACATAACTCATTATATAATGAACTTGCAGGTGACATAGGATCTTCGTGCCTGTTTGCTTCATATTTTTCTATATAAATGTTATGCCAATATATGCAAATACAAGTGAAAAATGATCAATACCTGTGATTTTTGATACACATTGTACTGTGTGCTCTTTAAAGGCAAAAGTCTCCAGTGGATTCTCTCTGCTCATCTACACGAAAAGATCATGTTGACATCATAACTTAAATACCATTTTAATAAACCCTGACCAATTTATCTTGTCACAACCACCATTTCAGAATCTCCATGTCTAGGGCTGCTGTAACAAAGTACCACACAGACTCAGCGGGTTGGGGGAAAAGGGCTCTTGAAACAACAGGATCTTATTTTCTGATGGTTCCGGAGGTTAGAAGTGAGAAATCCAGGTGTCGGCAGGGTTGGTTCCTTCTGAAGGTTCTGAGGGACCATGTATTTCATGCCTCTGTCTTAGTTTCTGGTGACAGCTGACGATCCCTGACATTCCCTGTCTCGGCAAAGCATCGCTCCCATCTCTGCCCCCACCTTCACACAGATTCTCCCTGTGTCTCTTTCCATCATTTTCCTCCTGCTGTGTCTGTGCCATCACCGATCAGTCTTTTCTCCTACAGAAGGACACCAATCATTTTGGATTAGGGGCCCATCCTACTCCATCCATCCTAAATTGACTACTTGTATCTGAAGTGAGCTCATCTCCAAATAAGGTCACATTCCGAGGTACTGATGGTTAGGATTTTAATATATACATTTTTGGGGGGAGGGACACAATTTAACCAATGACACCCCATTTGGAAGAGATCTCCCTAAATGGCTCCTCTTAAGAGTGAACTAGCTGAGCTTTCTTCCCACCAAACCTCAAACCAACACTGTTATACCAGCCATGTGGCTGCCATTCTGAAGATCAGAAAATTATACTATTAGATTTGTGCTTTGTGCTTTGTGGCATTTGTTACACAGAGAGAATTTAAAACTATTGGGCCAACAAGTTTTCTAATAAACCTATGCTACCCACCATATTACCTCATATATTGATTTTATTTCCCATGAGGTCAAAGACATCACATGCAAAGAGAGAGAGGCATTCTTAATGTTATACACAACCATCCATCACACATCAGACTGGCATCTTCTCACACAGGTAAGGAAGGCTGTGATGCTCTAATCCCTGACTAATGCTCCTACTTTAAAAATCACCTGTAGACATTCATTAGCCAATATTTTGAGAGAAACAAGCCAGAGGAGACAGCTTTATCAATACTAAAGGGACTGCTTTTAAAAGTGACCTTGCTTATTGAATACTCAGCATTGTAAAAAAGGAGCATTTTATAACCACACACACACACACACTTACCCTCACATTCTATGGAAAATGCTGCGCAGAGAAGAAAGCCCTCGAGAACGAGAACACATCTGTTAGCAGAAATGAAACTTGTTAAAATTCGACCTAGCACAACCTGCCCTTAAATCAGTGGAGCAAAATCTTCTGTGAGCCAACAGAAAGCATCGCAGCAACATCACACAAGACATCACCTGGTTACATGTCTCTGTGTGTATTCTTCATAATTCATGCTTAGAATCCCATACACTGACAATCCTGTGTTGAGAAACTGGCACCCTGATTAAAAACTTAAAAATCTAGGATATTAAAATAAAACAATGAATTCTCACCCCCCAAAACGTTTCTAACATTAAAAGATAAACATTATGTTGATAGTAAGTAGAAGTAGAATTTTATGTTTCAAAATAGATCATTTTCCTAACTTCATCCTTTCACTTCACTAATTTTTCACTTGGTGAAAGCATGTTGCGTTTGTGTCTGATAAAGTAATTATGGTTATCTGCACCAGCTTGTCATCTGTGCCCAGAGCTTCCTTCTGCTTCCATACAACTTGCTTGAACCCTTTCTAATCCTGCTGATGTGGAGTAATTGCCTTTTCATAATCACAGTGACTCTACACATCACTATCATCCAGCAATAAAGCACACAGTATACATGTGAGTTTATATAATCCATGCAAATTTACAGGTACTAACCTTGCGGTCACATCAGTTTAATTAAACATTTTCAGACAAGAGTGTAAGAGACATACCCATGTAAACCAGTGTGTTTCTATTTTATGTCTATATAAGTTTATATTTGTATAGCTTATTAATAAATATATAATCTATAACAATATATTGTAATATATTGCAATAATACATTATAGAAGTATTTTGAAAATAAAGTAATATTTTAATAGCATTTTTAGGTAATTCTTTAGGTAATTGTAGATGTTCTTTGATACTATATCAAAACTATCCAATGATATGTTCTTAAAGTTACTTGTACTAAAAAAATGAGTAATATTAAAACTTTTAAGAGTTTACATGAGCAAAACTCAAATTGGAAAGCATGCAGTCTAGCAGACAGAAATGAGGTCAGAGGAACTGGACGAAGTGAGAGAATTTATAGGCAAAAGGGAGCAGGAACAAGGAGGGTACACCAGGCAAAGCAGGCAGAGTGACTATCACAGGTGACTTCCTCGGGGAGATGGCCGGGGCCTGTAGGCAGACTAATGAGTGGGGATCAGGTGATTCCTGATCCACTGGTTTAAGATTCCATTTCCGGGAGAGCTGAAACTGTAATTCAGTCTTGGCTTGGTGACTTGGGGCTTAGCACAAGTGACTTCATTTTGAATGTGCTCTCTTATTTTTTTTAAGATTTTATTTATTTATCTTTAGAGGGGAAGGGAAGAAGAGAGGGAGAGAAATATCAATGTGTGGTTGCCTCTTGTGCGTCCCCTGCTAGGAACTGGCCTGCAACCCAGGCATGTGCCCTGACTGGGAATCGAACCATGATTGTTTGGTTCGCAGGCCCGCACTCAATCCACTGAGCTATGCCAGCCAAGGCTGCTCTCTTATTTTTAACTCTTGCAATATGGAATCTGAAACCATATAAAAATGTTTCATACCATGAAACATTAAAAGCCATTGGTTTCTCTTAAACTTAAATAAGTATTTAGATATGCAAGCATTTAGAATGTCATTGATCACTGATTTATGTAGATTTGCCAAAAGAAGACATTTTATTATATAATACAAAAATATTCATATGAGCATTGACCTCACCAGAAAAATCAATCTGTTAGAAAACTGTCAAGTTTCCAAAATTCTAATCATTTCTTAAAATCTTAAAATGTATCATTGGCAACTGTGAAAGAACAAGAAATATACAATTGGTCTCTGCCCTTGGTTTCTGAAACAGAACCACTAAAACCCTTAGGGGTGTAAAATTAGGGGTGTTTGGAGAACCTTTTGTTCTCACACTGAGTCTTTGACCCCAGTTTCCAACACAAAGCTATGAAAACCCTTGAGCTTTCTTCATGCTAAGAGCACAAGGAACCCCTTCCATTCTGTTGTTTTGCCCCCAGCACCTGCCACAGGCTCCTAAATTACCTGGGTAGTAGACTGTCCTTTGTTCCAATGTGCAGACTATGGGTGGGCCCCTAGATGGCTCCTGAATGGGGTGGGTCATCAGAAGACCAAACCATGATTAAAAGCGTGGAAATTTTAGTCCCATGCCGCATCCTCCAGAGAGGAGAGTTAATATAGAGTTAATATAGAGAGTGAAAATAGAGTTAATAACTGATCATGCCTGCAAGATAAAGCCGTAAAAATCCCAATAATATAAGGTTTGGAGAGCTGCCAGTTTGATGAACACACCTCTGTAACCAGTGCATGATGCACCCAACACCATGGGAATAGAATCTCCTGAGCTTGGGAGCTTCCAGATCTTGCCCTGTGTATCTCTTCATCTGGCTCATCTGGTTCATCTGTATCCATTGCCACGTCCTTTATGATATAACAAATGGGTGAACATACATAAGTGTTTCTCTGAGTTCTGTGAGCCATTCCAGCACATAACCAAAGCCAAGGGGAGGAAATAATGGGAACCTCTGCTTCACAGCCAAGTCAAATAGAAATTGTAGGAAACCTGGAGATCTTAAATGGGAGATAGTTTCAGGAGACTGAGCCCTTCATCTGTGGGATATGACAATATCCCCAAGTAGATACCATCTTAATTCAGTTAAGTTGTATGATGCCAGGTAGTGTCACAGAGCAGTATCGCTTGGTGGGGGGAAATCCCATACTGACTTGGTGTCGGAGGTGTGGGTGGCAGCAGTGTGAGCATAAAGGAGAAACAGAGGAAGACTGAGGTTTTTCTTCTCAGCAACAAATACCGTCAGATCTTTTTTGTTTGTTTATTTTTTGAAGCCATAGGCTCATTGTGTTCATTTTTTTAAAATTCTTCCAAATATCCAAACCTGAAGACCCATATTGTATTCATCAGTATGTTCTCCCAAAATGGCCTTTCCTTAAAAAGTGTGGCTAATGCAGCTTGCAATGCAATTAGATAGAATTTTTTATTAAATAAACAATGTTTTGGGTCATCAGAAGATGTACTTCCCATGTCATCACACAGAAGACTTTACAGGTTGAGGTTTTATAAAATAAGTTTTACTTCTTCAAGAAAATTCATAAATATGACTGGGGTTTGGGTACTCATGCACCTGCAGGGCATATTTCTGCATGAGTGTGTCAGTGATGAATACGAGGACTGCTGCTACAGCTTATGGGCACTATTCTAGAGTGTGCCAGGGACTCAGAAGTCTTACGTTGTAGTTGTGTCTGCACCATTAGGGCCAATGTCAACACACTGAGGAAGACAAAAAACATTTTAGTGCTATTATGAAAATAGTTTTTATGTCACCTTGCACACCCTTTTCTAGGGCCTTGGGAGTCCCTAGGTGTCAACAGACTGTACTCTGTGAGCCACTGTACAGACCAGTAGCCCTTAAAGAAGATATAAGTGGAACCCACATCTCCTACTTGTATTTATACATTCACAGTATTAAAAGGTACTTATTATTGAATAAAAATTTTTCTTCATAAATTATATCTCTGTTTGACTATTTTACTTTGTTTCCCGATGTTTCAGTTATTTTTAATTGAGGTAATTTCCACTCAGTTCAATATTTTTCAAATTATAATATAAGAAGTCACAAATTAACAAATTTTCCTAGAATTTCCAAGTTAGAATACTTAGAAAGTCTTTACTTGACAAGATTCAATTATGTGCATTCTTCTTTGGCCATTATACTGATCACTATGTACTGGTAACAACTGAAACTTCAGCTTTTCACTCTTGGCCTTGTTAACTGCAGAAGTTCTCACTATGACTTTAGCCCAGAGAAAATCTGGCACAATTTTTTTGACAGTTTGAACATCTATTAGAAAAAAGTATGCACATTTATAACCTGAGTGGTCAGAAAACTTAATTCTTTCTAAAAATTTAAAGTAAGCTGAAATGTCAGGTAGTGATAACCTTAACCTGTAAAAGATACTATTCCAAGAGCAAATCTAGGCATACAAAAAAATTTGTCGTCTAGAGTTGAAGAGATTTGTACTTAATTTCTGAAAACTATTCTGAGGTAGTAATGTTAGATTATATGTATGTTTTAATTTTTAAAAGATGATATGTATTATATATACATACATGCATGTACATGTATATACACAAACCATATATATTATGTATATATGGCGTGTGTGCGTATATATGTATAGATAATGTCATTGGTATTCTTACTCCTTTCCATAATTGGAGTTTGTTTTTACTTTTGTATAATCTGTTCGAGGGAACCAATTCTTTACTTAATTGGCCTCAGTTTCAGTAAAATGCAACACCACTATAAATTAGATGTGTATTCTTTGGTTACTGATTTCAGATTTATTCGATAAAAAGTTGATAGTAATAGCCTATGTATTATAATAGAAAGCCTTTCATTCACACATTCAGATATTTGTCTCAGGCATTGTTCCGGACACTTGGAAAAAGCAGTATGAAGATAAACATGGCTCCTCTCTATGCCATTGCCCATTCTATTGGGGGAGGAGGCAGGAGGTAAAAAATGTGTAAACAAATGAACAAGGAAGGTAATTCCAGTTGTGATAAGTATCATGAAGAAAAGCAGATGGAAGGCTGGAAGACTGAACAAGAAAATTTGAGTGGTCAAAGGAGGCACCTCTTTAATGTTCCATTCAGACCGAAACCTGAAAGATGAGAAATTAGCTTCACGAAGACCAAGAAAGGACAGCTGGGGGCAGAGGTCTGTGGTGTCTGGGAAGGTCAGAACATAGAAGTGGTTATTAAATATGGCAGCATGAAGGTTATTTTTACCTTGAAATAAGACAAATAAGTGACAGGGCAGTGCCCAAATTCTACTTAAAGAGGGTTTAGTAGAGAACTTCTTCGGACAGCGGGACTGAGCTAGAATGGCGTCAGTCTGTTCAACCAAGAAGCCATGTTTAGGGAAAGCACAGTAGAGCAATGACTCAGAGGGATGATACAGTCCTTAGAGCATGTGCAGTACAATGTGATAGGTAACAGATGCTTATTTGACACACAACGCCACCCTCTCAGGGCATGCGCAGTAGGGCTACATGATCAACCTGCTTATGGAGGGGGTACAAAACAGCACATGGTAATCAGGCTGATGCCGCATTGCATCATACAAGAGCGTTTAAGCAAAGGCCTTCGAACAGACACCTGAGATAGACAAGAGGAGCTGAGATGGCTGAAAGTTGCTCCGCTGCTCCCATCAACCCTCCTGTAGCTGATTCTGAAGCCCGGAGCCCCCATGGACTCCACCTTGTAGGACGCCGAAAAGCTGCCTCCAGGACCCAGACTTGATCTGGACTCTTGGGTCGTGGGTTCGTTATCCTGAAATTCTCTTGTGTGATGTTATTGCTGATTGTTTCTGAGTGACTAGTATTGTTATTGGATTATTATAGATTTGGATTGAACTGCATCAATACAAGCTGAGTGATAGCATAGTCACCTGTGCTGACTCCCCGTTATTCCTTGGTGCCCGTGTTGCCTGCAGGGCTGGTGGCTGTGTAGGCGGCTCAGTGCCTCTGGTTCCTGACAAAGGCTAGAGGCTGTCTTACAGGAAAGACTCTAACTGATATGCTCATAAGGTTAGAGTAACGCTAGCAACAACCGAGCTATAGAACTTGAGAGAATTATAAAGAACTCCCCCAAGTTTACATATGAATTAGAGTAGCCATATATGGAATAAACTGCAGGAGAATGTGACATCAATCAGGAGCTCATTTAAAATGATTAGGTTAGAACGTGTTTTATGCTTAAAACTGTAGACTGAAAATTGTCTCCCAAACATGTTCTCAGTGGTGATGTTTAATTATGAGTCAGTAACCATGAGGTACCCAGATACTTGGTTAAGCATTACTCTAAGTGAGTCTTTGAGATATTTCGGGATGAATTAACATTTCAGTCAATCAGCAGAGAAAGTAAAGAACATAGTTCTCCCCAGTGTGAAAGAGCCTCATCTGATCTGCTGAATGTCTCAATAGAACAAAGGTTGGGTACAGGAGAATTCACTCTCTCTGCCTCAGTGTCTTTGACCTGGGACAGGGGTTGTCCTGCCTTCCCACTCAGGCTCAGACTGGATCTGAGGCCAGCTTGCTGTCCTGATGCTCAGGCCTTCAGACACAGACTGCAGTTATATCATTTGCTCTCCTCAATCTTCAGTTTGCCAGCTGCAGACCTTGGGACTCCTCAGTCTCCATAATCATGCCAGACAATCCCTTATATACATATACAAGTCTGTATATAAACATGCACACACAGACATGCACGCAACATACACAAATATACCATATACCACACACCACACAATCTTTTTAAAATTTTTGTTTA
Organism: Carollia perspicillata; assembly: GCA_004027735.1. NCBI lineage: Eukaryota > Metazoa > Chordata > Mammalia > Chiroptera > Phyllostomidae > Carollia > Carollia perspicillata. The sequence goes on along the minus strand of PVKM010026576.1, from coordinate 5,714 downwards.
TTGATTTTAGAAAAAGAGATGCAAGCAGAGAGACATAGAGAAAGAGAGAGAGAGAAACATTGATTTGTTTTTCCACGCATTTATGCATTCGTTGGTTGATTCCTGTATGTTCCCCAACCAGGAATCGAACCTGCAATCTTGGTTAATGGGGATGACACTCTAAACAACCAAAATGCCCAGCCAGGGCCTCACCACACAGTTTTACTGGTTCTGTTTCTCTGGAGAATCCAAATATAACATCCTACTTCCCTGTAAATATGTTACTTACATGACAAGGAATCGTGCAGTTGTGATTAAATTAAGGATTTGGGGATATTAGCCTGGATTATCTCAGGGGCCCGATGTAATTGCAAGGGTCCTTATAAGAAGGAATAAGGACTGAGTGTTTGTGTCTACCCCAAATCATATTAAATCCCAGCATCCAATGAGAAGTGGGAAGTGGGGTCTTTAGAAGGAGATTAGGTCATGAGGTTGGAGCTCTTATGAATGGAATAATGCTGTTATTTCAAAAAAGCTTCCAGAGAGCTCCTTAGTCTCTTCTACCATATGAGGACACAGCAGGAAGACAGCTGTCCATGAACCAGGAAGTGAACTCTCACCTGACACCCAATTTGCCAACAACTTTACCTTGAACTTCCCAGCCCCAGAACTGTGAGAAATAAAGCTCTGTTGTCTCAAAGCCACCACCCATCTGTGATATTTTTGTCATAGCAACTTGAACAGACTAAGACAGAAATAGGACACTGAGAAGTAGGGTTCTGCTATAACAAACACCTTAAAATGTGCACAGGACTTAGGTAATGGGTAGAGGCTGGAAGGGTTTTCAGGTACATGCTAGAAAAAGCCTACATTGCCAATGGATCATTGCCCAGGGCAATTCTGGTGAAGGCCCAGAAAGGGAAGAGGAGAGCTGTGGAGAAAACAATCTTCTTAGAGAATACCAAAGAAGTGGTAAACGGAATGTTGTAAAATAGACAGTAAAGGTCATTCTGATGAAGTCTGAGATGGAAATGGGGAACCATGTAATTGGAAACTGAAGGATAGATACCCTTTTCCTAAAGTGGCAAAGAACTTGGCTGAACTGTGTTTGTTCTACCTTCCTAGTGATTTGCAGAAGGTAGAACTCATGAGCAATGAAATTGGATATTTAGTTGAAGCTATTTTTAAGCATAGTGTTGAATGTACAGCCTGGCTCTTCCTGTTTATATGAAAATGTAGAAGATATAAAGGACTTAAAGATGGAATTGTTAGTCAAAAAGGACACAGAACTTAAAAGATCTGGAACACTCTTAGCCTCTCCATATTGTAAAGAATGAGAAGCCTGTTAGGGAAAGGACACTAAGGATGTGGCCAAGGGGACATTTGATAAGGAGATTGGTGTTCTCAACAGAATAGAAGAATTATTCTCAAAAACAATGAAAGGATGACCCTGAGGATAATTCAGAGATCATCAGAGCTGTGCCTCTCATCATAGGCCCAGGATGCAAGGTCCTTGAGGATAGAGTTGTTTCAAAGGAGGAGCCACTGGAGCCTAGAGAACCTAAAGCACACTGCCTGGCATTGTCACCTCGACAGAGGTGCAGCATTTCTCAGCTGCCCTAGGTGTGGCTCCAACAGGTTCCTGTGGGGCACTGGCTTCAGTATTTGCCCCTCCACAGGACATTGGCAGCAAACTTTGGTGGCAATGGCAGCATCATTTCTGCAGGTGCACAGAGAGCAAGGGCCTGGGAGTAGTGGCTGCCTTTCCCTAGATTTTAAAGAGCAGGGCCCACAGAGAGAACCCACTTGGAACAATGTCCAGGCGAGCCATGGGGACAAAGACAGTTCTATGACTCCCCAGCTGGGGAGAGCACTGGAGGCAGAATGCTGCCTGGGAGAGCCATGGGCATGCATTTCCAACCTGGGTGAGCTGCAGAGGCAGGACAATAACCCCAGTGGATTGAAAAGGCAGATTATCAAGCCAAAGATGATTATTCTCAAGCCTTAAAGTTTAATAAAATTTGTTCCATTAGGGCCTGCATTTTTTCTTTCTTATTTCTGCCTTTTAGAATGGGAATACTTACCTATGCTTGCCTTGCCATTGTATTTTGGAAGCATATAACAGTTTAGTCTCATGGGTTCACAAATTCTTCACAGAGAAGAATTTGTTTCAGGATGATTCTTACCTTGAGTCTCACCCATATCCACTCTAGATAATATTTAGATAAGACTTGGACTTCAACATTAAGATTAATGCTGGAAAGAGAGAAGAGTTTTGGAGCTATTAGAGTGGAATGAATGTGTTTTGCCTATGAGAAGGATATGAATTTGTGGGGGCAAGGGTAGACTGAGTGCTTACGTCCCCCTCAAATTCATATGGTAAATCCTAGTGCCCAGTATGATATTATTTAGAGTCATTGGAATTCTTTAGATCATGAGTATGGAGCCCTTATGAGTGGAATTACTGGCCTTATGAAGGATTCCCAAAGCTATCCCTTGCCTTTTCTATCAGGTAAGAACACAGGGAGAAGATAACCATGTATCAGCCAGGAATGCAATACCTTTATCTTTAAATTTCCAACTTCCAGAACTGTAAGAAATAAATTTCTGTTGTTTATAAGTCACCCAGTCTGTAATATTTTGTTATAGCAACCTGGACAGACTAAGACAGTCAATGTCCTGTAGCAGAAAATGTGACAACGGAAACAAGTTAGAGTGATAGAACCACAAGCCAAGGATTGTGGGCAATCTCTAGAAGCAGAAAAAAAGGCAGAGAAGCAGAGTCTCCCCTAAAACCTCCAGATTTTATTTCAGTTTTATTTGATTTTCATCCAGTAATGTTGGTCTTGAACATCTGATGGCAGAATTATAAGATAATAAACTCATTTTCTTTAAGACATTACATTTGTAGAAATTTGTACAGAAACAATAAGAAGCTAACACAAGCATTATCCACTAAAGAGGGAGGAATTAATAATTCACAATAGAGAATAATGATATTAATGACCCCCCTGAGAAAACAGTTGTGTATGAGATCCTAAGCAAGATTAAGAGATCAGCTTTGATTGAAATAAGAACATGGCATATAATACTAAAAGGAGAAAGCAGAAAGTATGGTTGACACAGAGATAGATTTGACAGTACAAAACGAAAGAGTTCCAGATAAGGTGCATTTTTTCCTCACAAAACATAAGTAAGAAATGAAAGGAATTAAAAGATAACTAAAAAGAGAAAAGTAGATATGAGTTAATCTTTTTATATCATAGGAAATGTTGCATAATCAAGTCAATGCTATAGACTAAATGTTTGGGAGGAGGTTTGTCTTCTCCAAGGGAAAATGAATCATCATATTTAATTTAAGATATCCCATTCAATTCATTAACTGCTTTTGATAAATCTGTGGTGTCCAATGTCATGTATACTAATACTCTGAGTTCAACAAACATTTTCCAGCACCTGAACTGAGCCAGGTACTTTGCTTCATCTTGGCGTTACCAAGATAAATGATGTGATTACTGCTCTCAAGATTTCACAGTTGAGTAGGCAAGATGCCAGGTTAGGTGGTGACTTCACAAAAGAGACACAGATCTTGTCTCAGGAGAATGAAACCCAAGCATAGTTCACTAGCCTGATGGACAAGAGAAGCTTTACAAGACATTACATTTCTGTAGGGTCTTGAAGGACAAACATAACAGGGAAATAAGGAGGCCTGGCACAAGCGATTTTCGCATAATTGTTACTCATACAATGCAATTCTAATGCTTTTATTGTGAGACTGAGGACACCTAATCTTGTAAGTCATGCATACTGTTTAGTTTTTGTAAATAACATAGTACAGTGTATTGCAGGCTCCAGGTAATATTTTATGTTTCAGACTGGAAATTGTTCACTTTCTAACTTCTCTAATATACTCATTGAAGTGACAGTGTCCCTTAAATTCTCTCTAAGAGAAATTGCAGATTTTTCTTTCATTTTTTTCATTTCACACTAGCTCACTGAGTGTTCACTTTATTCCATTAGAATACAGAGGAAAATATGAGAAAATTTAAGAGCTTGAATTATAATTCCTTGCATTTATAATATATCCTTTTGATTTGTAACATTTTCTATTTTATGAAAAGGAAACCTACTTCATAATGAATTTGCCTATGGTCAAAATTTTAAAACCCAAAATATTCACAATAAAGCACACAGAGCTATAGCAATTAAAATAGAGTAGTAATAAAGTATCACATTGTGATACCTTCTTTTAAAGTGAAAAGACCACACATTATGATGCATCATTAATTTTACATGAAAAAATGTATAACTCTTTTCTTTTTGCTATGTGCTTTCAAATTTCTGCACATTAGAAAATAATATCTTATGTCTGAATAGATATAATTCATTCAATAGAAATTTCTTTTGTTGCCATTGTTAAAATTTCTTAACTTTATTTTTAATTAGAGAAATAATATGACTTTAACAAGAAGAATACGGATATTTATAAGTTAGGTGTGACGAGTCTCTCCTCTCTCCTCCCTCCACTGTCCTCTGCCTATAGGTTTGCAGTTTGGGGTTCATCTCTCAAACACTTTTTTCAGACTCACACGAAGATAGATATGGGGGTGGGGTGGAGGGGGAAACGCAGACAACTGTACTTGAGCAACAATAAAAAAAGATAGATATAGATATAGATGTGGACATGGGTATGAATAACTATAGAGAGATCAAGGTAGAAGCGTAACATACATACAGTTTGTTTTTCTTTGTTTTTTATTTTTATATTCTATAAAAATACATGTTTTACTGCTAAATAATGTATTTTAGCTATATTTCTGAGTAAATATGTAAATAACAAAGTGATTTATTTAACTGTTGCATTTTCTTTCTATCTACAGATGTAGAATAATTTATTTAATAATTCCATTTCATTTGACATTTAGGTTATTTCCAGCTAGATAACTCGTTTCAATAAATATGCTGATATGAATATCATAGTCTGGCAGTGTTTTTGTTTGTTTTGTAGCAAAGTTTATTTTTAGTAGGTACCATCATATTCTTTTCCCAAAAGTTTGTTCCAATATATACTTCTGCCAAAAATGTCTGAGTGTGTCTTTCTCTCATACATTTAAAGGCAATGAGTGCTCTCACTTTTTAAAATAGTTGATAGTAGATTAGGAAAAAAGTTATGTTATGGCTTTAATTTTCATTCTTCCAAATATCAGTGATGTTCACCAGTTTTCTCATACAATATTTTGACAAATTTTTAAATTTTTTTCTGTGAGCTACCAATTTGTGAACTATGTTCATTTTTATTGAAATTTATAATGTAATTAATTTCCAAAAGTTTTCTTTGCATTTGTAAATTTAACTCATGATTTCTTATGTTTACATTTAACTTTGGTAAAAAAATAATTTAATTTATCTAATACATATGACTATTTTACCTTGATGTTTCCTAATACTGTTTTCACAACCAAAGGACACATCAGTAATTTTCTTAATTTTCTATGTATATGTTAGCTTTTAAAAACTTATTACAAAAAATTGTATACATTAGAGATAGAAAATAATAATATAATAACTCAAAATAATAATATAATAACTCCTGTGAAAGATTTATTCAATAACTGTTAATATTTTAATATTTTTCTTTGTGTTATATTTGCTGAACCCTTTTTTTTTTATTTTTTTATTGTCTTTCAGTACAGTTTTCTGTCTTTTACTCCCATCCCATACCACCCCCCAGTGCT
>PVKM010026575.1:0-19264 GCA_004027735.1 Carollia perspicillata | reverse complement strand
GTGCACACACACACACACACACACACATCCACACCACCTCTGTACACACACACCCGCCCTAAGTCCACGCTTATCCACCAGTGACTAAGCCATCTGAGATACATTGGTGGGGATCAGAGGGAAAGGGGCTGGAGGATTTATTTTTCACAATAGGCATGCATAATATTTACTGAACAAAACATTTGTCTCTTCTTTTGCGTATACATATGGGGGGAATCCTAGTTTTATGTAGACTTTGTACAGCAAGGGTGACTCAGTTCACAGGAGAGGCACCTGCAGCAAATTAATTTGTTGTAGCACATTAATTATCTCATAGCTTCTATTTAGGCTGCAGCTGTTGCTATTATGCTAATAATATTTTTTATCACCACTGTATACAACAGGTTATGGCAATAATAGAAATATCTCCCTTTTTGGCTCCCTCCCCGCCCCCCACCCCGTCATTTCCATTCTTCTATGTCAGAAGGGAAGACGAAAAGAAATTTAGGCAGATAAAGCCCCAAAGCGCACTATAATTTTCTATCTCTGAGCCGATTTGTAAGAGAATGGGTGAGTGAAATTAGCACCGAATCGCCCCACACAAAGATGGCGCGTGCAGAATTTGTGAAAGCGAAAAGGGAGACGAAGGAGACGCGTGAGGGACGGAACACTGCGGTGCCGGGGTGGTGAGTGTTGGGATGGGGGCGGGGGAAACGCCGCAGTTTTCGTGAAATAATAAGGTGGGGGAAAAAGGCATACAAAGAGTAGGTTTTTCATTGTTTGTAAAATATAAACACAGATGAATTCTGTCTTTGGTTTGTTCATGCTTTTCACTCTGCACAGCAGGGATGTTCTTAAGAAGTTGCCCTCTGCGAAATTTCACTAAATGGGAACCGTGGACCCTGCATGATGGGATTATAATCACACCAGCCACTCCTTTTACATAATTTTTTGTTTAAGATCCAGTAAGACTCCCTGTTTTTCATATATAGAAAGCCACAGACGTGCCTATGTGGATAAACTGAGGGTTTGCGTCCCTAGAGCCTGGTGCCAGCTAAGACAAAAACCCGGTGATATCACATCGACAAATCTCAATGGATTCAAAAACAATATGAAATTTTGAGCTGACAAGAACATGTCTGCTGCCCGCAGTCCCTGCACGAGCTCACCATGTTGCCTATTAACCGAGAGATCAAAAATTATCGATTTCATGGCGCTTCGTGCTCTGGAAAAGAAAAGCTACTTTAAAATTTGCATTGTTTAAGAAATGAGTTAAAAGAAAAGAATCATTTTTCCCCCCCGAACACTTTTGGAATGTGAACATGGCTTGTTTTAATCTTATTCATGATTTACTATAATTCTATTATTTTTAGCAGCTGGAGTCCAGAAATGATTTTTTCGATGAATCTAGGATTTTGCCGCAGTATACATCTGCAGTCCCAGAATCCTCGGGTAAGTTAATCCTTCTTGCGATGGGGAACGCCTTTAACCTTCTGGTGAATGAAATATCTGCAACCATTTTGAAATTTTTAATAGAGAGCCGTGTGAGTGTGTCTGTGTGTTTGTATAGCGTGTGTTGGAGGGGTATGTCTCCAGAAGCATAATTTCTTAGCAATGCAGCGGTATTTGGCTTTGTTCTTAGAGACATTGAGAAACATATACCTTTGTTTTCTTTCAATATCATGGATGATGTCTCCATTGCTTCTCCTTCACACTCTCTATGGTGGCCATTAAAATCTCCTCCAATATGGCAAGGACTGTCGTGCCAAATCAATGAAGGCCTGGAGAACACCCAACTCCAGTCACGAAGATTGCTGCTGGCACGACCGAAGCAGCCATGAATATCACCACCACCACCGCTGCCGCCACCGCCACGGCCATCGCCTCCCACCACCTTCGCCGCCCCTCCCTGCTGCACACCCGACTCGAGCTTCCACCGTGGCTCTCCGCTGAATTTGCCCAGTGGGTTCCTAGATTACTTGTGTGTGCAAGAATAGCCAACCACGTAGTCTGACAAGAGGTATTTACAACTACTTAGCCTGTTCAGCTGGAAAGAAATCAAAAGATAACACTGAAGCCCGAGATGATGTATTGTACATCAAAAGTTTCAATCCATAAATAGTCCACTTGGTGAACTGCTAAGGGAAAAGCTGATCCTGATCATTGTCCAGTATTTTCGGGTTGTCAAAAGAAATGTATTTAACTGGTGTTCTCAGAGTCAGGCTTTATTGTTTATAAATGCATGGAATAATTACTTAGTCTTACCTTTCTGCTGGGAGAGGATTCTTCCCAAGGAGATTCGAATATAGAGTCCAGAGGAGACCACACCCTCCTTTCACTGTTTTCTACGGCTCCTGTTTACTTTCAAGCAGGGCTGATTAACAACTACAATTATACATTAATTTAAGGGACCTCATCAAAAGGAGCCAGTCATCCATTTTTCTCTCTCTCTAGAAAGCTCATTGTCTTAGTGTTCAATAAATGTTTAATGAATAGATTTGATAGAGTTAACTATGCAAAAAAAGTGAATGGGCCTTCTTTAAAGAGCTGCTGGCTGGATTAGCGTTTTTGTCGGAAGCACAAAAACAATCCGGGCATTTATTTCTTTGCCTAAAGGTGATTCGAAAGTATGTATTTTAGAGAAGGGATGCTTGACACTCAGGTTCCAGGTAGCAGCTACTGCCTGATGTGACAATGGCCTGATACCAGTAATACCTCCTTTCTTTGACCAGCTGGAGACACTTCTGGTTTCTAGGAACACAGACTGAAATTTAGAGCCATTTGTCTTCCGCAGTTTCACGAAATGGATTAACCTACATCAAACCCAAGTGGTTGGCTCTGCAAGGAAAAGGCGTAAGAGGATAGCCAAGTATTTTTTTTTATGAAATGTATTGCTCGAGGTCAATGTTTAAGAATAATTTTTGCAAGATCACTTATTCCACCAACTCATTAGGTATTTTGATGTTTGTATTTCTTGTTGGCTTCATAATAATAGTATTTGCCTTCATTTCAGAGAAGTTATTCATCTCATATTTTGGTGAGACAATTGAAACAATTTTTTTTGAAGAAAAATAAACATTCTGAACAATTTGTTAAATTCGATTAATTTATTTTGATGTTAGTCACCCAGTAATTCTTCAGTGCACTTAAAATTGATGGGAAAACAGCTGGCTGCACTGCTGCAAATTTTAATTTCCTTTAATAACACGTGCTTGCTTAAAGCATTACTAGGGACTTAAAAATCCTAATTCTAAATTTCAATTGAGATATTTAAATCATAGAAAAGTGCTTCAATTATTTTGACATCTGAAGAGAAATACAAATGCGGAAGTTGTATTCTGTAGATGTTCTAATAGTGCAAATATTTCTTAATCAGTTTTAACAATGTGCCTTACTTAGCCAAAAAAAACCAAAAAAAAAACATACACAAAATCTGAACATAGAAAAAGAAAACATCTGTACCAAAAATTTCTCTAATATTGATTAATCAGTCATCTGATTTTAAATGTATGACTTTAATCAAATCAACTGTCTATCCCTATACCTGTGTATGAGAATTAAAATTGAGGATGGAAATGTTATTTACACTTTCGAAAACGTTTATATTAGAAATACCCCTTTGATGAAATACCTTTTCTGCTCAATCTGTTTGAATTATGACCAGCCGAGCTAACCACAACCATCGGTTGCACTTTACAGAATTACTAGCAAAGATACAAATGCGAAAGTCACTCTAGACAATGGATCCTCGTGTGTGGACTTTTTTCCACTGCAGGAGCTCACATGTGCTATGGAGACAGGCAGCAGTTGACACTGCCACTGTATATAGTAAAATATCTTTAAGACAGAGAAGAAAAAAACATTTAAAGCACATGTTGGTCCTGAAGCATTAGCTATGCCTACAACTACATACCCTACTCCATGAATGAATGAGTAGGTTTCCTGCCTGTCCCTATGTATAAAGACCTATTGTTTGCGTGCATTAATTACGGGGATAAAGGACTCAAGATTAACTTTCACTGTTGCTTTTTGTACTCTCCATTGTTTTTTGGGGGGGAACAAGCATAAAACAACAGACTAGAGAAAATGAATGGATAATTATTTCAGTCTTGACAAATGCCAATCTTGCTGGATTACAATGGACACATTTCCAAGGGAGACGAAGATCCACCTCCAGGCTATTAAAACAAATTAGAAAATGTTTTTGAAGAACACAAAATTAGTTTTAAAAAATATCAGAAGCTGTCTAATCCGTAGCTTCTTCCATACACAATATACTGGGATTTCTCAAAAAAAGTAATACCATAGAAATGCACCTCCTCCAAAGAAAAATCTCTACCCCCACCCCCCAAAAATGTTGATTCTTAGTAGCACAGTGGAACCAGATAAAAACGGAATCTACAATAATTAACGTAACTGACAGGGCTCTAGAGCTAATCCATTTCCACCAGTCATTTATTCACAGTAGGTATTCTTAAGGACTTGTTGAATTGCGGGCTAAGCGCCCATTCTAACGAGAGTTCACAGCCTTCGGGAGTGGGGATGGCAGGCTGCTCCGCCCGGCAGTTCGCTTCCACATTCAGGATGAGCACCCTGTCGGGATGCGGGAGCCAACATCCGGACAGTGAAGGGCTTGAGAGTGGTGTGCGGCTCGGCTGGGAGCCGTGTCCTGCAGGGACTGTGTGGCCCAGACCGCAACGCCGGCGGAAGCCCTAACCCGCCGGAGTCCCCCGGTCGACACCGGTGCGGTGGCGGCGGCACCGGGCAGCGCCAGGAACCGGGCCGGCCGCGACCCCACCGCCCGCGCCTCTGCCGTTCGGGGCCTGAATTTTCACCATCCAGGGACTTGTGTTGGCTTCCCCGCGCAGCCCCCGAGGGCCGGGGCCAAGAGGCTGCCTCTCGCGGGCGGCGGAAAGCGCGCGGCAAGCCCCGCGTCCGCTCTCACGTTTCGGGGCACGCGCATGTCCCGGGCATCAGGTTCGGGACAGTGGAAGACCCTGGTGCCACCTTCCCCCTACCCCACCCCTGGCCCCGGACTGGTACCACTGCGCCCTCGCGAGCCGCCAGGGCGGGGCAGCTATGAGGCTCCGTACAGGGGAGCGTCTGGGGAGCGCGCGCGAGTGCCCCGCCCGGGCCCGGGGCGTTGGGACAGCAGCAGCTGGCTCGGCGGCGCGGGGACTACTTTCCGCGTCCTCTCGAGCCCCGCCCCTTGTCCTCGCGCGGCGGAACGCTCCGCGCTGCGCCGGTGGCGGCAGGATACAGCGGCTTCTGCGCGACTTATAAGAGGTCCTTGTGCGGCGCCATTTTAAGCCTCTCGGTCTGTAGCAGTCGCGTTAGACCGGCTGCGAGAGCTCAGAGCGAGGGGAGGCGGAGACGGAAGAACATCCGAGAAGCAGTTCCAGTCCCCGCCGAGCCGCCACCGCAGGCCGAGGACGATCGGACTCCCGCGGCGGGAGGAGCCTGTTCCCCTGAGGTGCTTGGGCGCTCCTTTCCTTACCCTTTTGGAGCTGCTCCCGCTCCCTCTTCGGAGCCAAACTTCGTCGCGGGCGCGCGGTCCCGGCGGTGACTGAGAGCCGGGCCCGGCGCAGCCGGGAGGCCCGGAGTAGGGAGCGGGCTCGGGGTGCCGGGGAGGGGCCGCGCCCGGGGGCGGAGGGCGGTGGCCGGGCCCGGGTTCCGGTCGCGCTGCTCCTCGGGGGCCTCGGGGGCACCGCTCGCGGCGTGGGGGCACCGCGCGCGCGAGGGCGCGTCCAGAAGCTCGGATGGCCAGCGCGGGGGGCGGGGGCGAGGGGACTGTGGTTTCCGTCCGGGGCTCCGGCCGCGGCCGAGTTTGGGGGAGGGACCCTGCGCCTCGGGATGCGCGGGGGCCAGAGTGGGGGGCGGGGTGGGGCGGGGGACTCCGCCTTCCCATCGGGGAGTTGGGGTACGGACGCTGGGCCTGGGATGCCACCCTAGGTCCTATCTGCCGCGGGGCTAGGACTGGTGGGCTTCCTCTCCAGATTTCCTATTTCGTTCTTAAGGACAAATTGTTAAGAGCATTCTTGAGAGAATTGTATTTTTTTTTTTAACGTCCTGCCTATGTGAGTTTAGCACTGGCGCTTCTTTAAATCGAAGCAACTTTAAACCTTAGAGGAACCAAACTATTCGTGCAGACGGCGCGATGCGTCAGTCGGGTTTGCACGTATGAGATTCCGGTCCTGGCACCTACGCTTTTTTGAGCCGTGCAGGTGAGCGAAGGCGGCGGGCAGTGCCCTGGGGTCCTCAGGGTCCACGGCGGCGGGTGTGAGACAGACCCTCGTGAAGACGCGGGCTCGGGCGGCTGGCGTCCTGTCTCTGGTCAGGTGAACCACGGGGCTCAGCCTCTGACGGCTTCGAGAATGTGGATTTGGTTCGTGGAAACTGTTTATGCACATAGCCTTATGGCAGCCAAACTTGGTGTGTAGAACGCGTTCGCTTTCGAGCGGAGCGAATTCTACCCCTCGCTACGCAATTGGCCGAGGGGAATTGCGGCGTTGCAACTTCTCTCCGTGTTTTGTCTGGGCAGAGGACTTCGAGCAGACACTCTGGAAGTTCAGTTCTCACAGCCCGCTTCTGAAGCCGCTCGACTTGAAAGCTTTGGCAGTGGGGTAGAGTCGTTTCCTCGGTTTTCTGTTCCCTTTGGGAGGGCGCATTGTCTCGTTCCCGGTATCTTCCAGACATCTGTGGTCTCCCCTCCCCCCTGAGTTGGTGCGCGGTGAATGGAGAGGGACCGGCCTGCTGGTATGCAGGGGTCAGCGAAAGGAAATCGAGGAGCGGTTTTAGTGAAATGGGAGCTTTGTATGGTGAATGGTGGTGGCTTAGACGAGACAGCGACTTGAAGAGGGCGCTCCTTTGATACAGGCTAGGCTAGTGTTCTTCGGATCTCCAAGTTACTGAGTATTTTGTCTGGAATCGAGGAAGCTGTTTCAGTATTGTCACTTGGTGAACATTCAGTACCTTCAGATGTCTTCATGTAAACTAATCTTCTGGGAACTATCAGGCATAGTTTGAAATGCTGTTTGCATCGTGCTACTGTTTAGCATCCGCGACAATTGGTAACAAACTTACGCTTTTTTTTTAAAAGTCTGAGCTAAGGCTGCTGCTACATTTGTTTACTTTTACATTTAAAACCAAAAAATCTGGATTTTAAAAAAAGTACCTAAAGTTTTATTTGATAATATTCTCCCACGAAATTTGATTAATTTGCACCCAACATTCATTACTTTGACTGACTGTCGTCTCTTTGTTTTGAAGGCCAAATACGAGGACAAAGCCCTAAAATGACTGCAAAAGTAACTTGAAAACTTGCAGGAGACTATTCTATAGGATTAAAGGAATGTTTCGACTCTGTAAGCCCCAAGGCCTTGGGCGGGGCGGGGGGGGGGGGGGGAGATAAACAGCACTGGAGGTTTAGGATAGCATGCGATTTAGAGTCCCGGGCCTGAGGCTCTCCCGGGGTCCAGAACAGTCATTCTAAATGGCTTTCAGGAGAAACCAAGTTGTAAAAAGTAAGGTGACTAATTAAAAAAACGTATCTTTTAACAGTGTTCATGTGTCAAGAAGCATCAAAAATTTTATTTCTTTTGAACTGATTTTCTGGCTACTTCCTTTACCAAGATTATGGTGTAGAAAAATGCATATTCCTATATTAAAACTTACACTGTGAATTGAACTTCCCTACTGTTAACTAGTGGTACTGGAATGAAATTGTCCACATAAATGAAGTTCCCTTTCATAGTTTCCTCCTCCCCCTCAGCAAATTTCTCGAAGGTATTTTGGGATGTACTTAGGAGAAAACCATATGCAGGTATGTGGTTTTTGTTGTTGGGAGGGGTGGGAAGAGGAGTGTAAGTATTACTGAAACTAGGAACATGAACAATTCGAAAGTTTGAATATGTTCCCTTGTAAGTTATAAGTAGCAGTGAAACTAAAACCCCAGAAATGGACTATTAAGTATGTTCAGCCAGTTGAAACTTTTGTGTTATTGAAAAGAAACAATACATCTGTCTAGTCATAACATGAATTTGTTTCTCTTTCATCATTTACTAATTGCTCCTAGTAATTGTAGGTAAGGAGGAGGAAAATTTTAAGTTTGTGCTGGGAGGTTGGTTGGAACCATGGTTGATTGCTACCCCAGGGCAGAAAGGACGAATGCTTTCAGAGCACGGAGAACTTCTGATAAAGAGAGCGGGTGACTCTGTTGTAGTGCTACACATGTTGTCTAGGTTTTTCGGTATCCTTTTTGCCGGGAATACAATAGTTTTGTTGAAACAGCTTGACTGAGAACATTTTTATACCGTCAAAGTAAATAGCAAACACAGACAAGGAGCTAGAGCATGTAGCTATTGCCCCTCACTACCCTCATTGAGAGGATCGTGATTTGCAGAATCAGTTCTCATTCTTTAAAAGACTGTTTATGTAATGCTGTTCTAATCATGAGTGTGACAGATAACTAGGCTAGTGGGCTAAAATAAATATATACTTAGCTTCCACATAAGGAAAATAGGTGATTTGTGTTCACTGAAAGTGAATAGGCATTAACTTATGTAGTTTTTCTTCACTTAAAGTCAGGAGAAAGTTCTTTATTTCCTTTGTTAACCTGAGAATGCTGCTTTTGTGTTTCGTGCAAGACTGAGCTTGACTGCTTAGTTTGAATCTTACTTGGATCCGGCTGTTGAGGCCTGACCCTGCTATCCGTGCAGTGTGTATGATATGCTTTCCCCCGAAGGAAAGACTGGCTCTGAAAAGAGAAGGTCAGTCACATTGGGAACCCTTTTTTAGAGTTTAACTTTTTTTTTTTTGAATTTTTTAATTGAGGGCATCTTACCTTTTAAGGGACATTTCCCCAAAGTCTCCCTCAAACCTGATGGCAGCAGAGAGGAGGAGGGTAGTGTTAGGCCGGTTTTTGTACCATGCTTTGGTCACATCAAGTGCCCTCCAGTGCGTATAATGCAGTGCTCGTGCCTTTTCTCCCCCCCAGTAAGTTTGGGTAGAATGTATTTATGCGTCATTCTGATGAGAAAGCATCAATAAGAAACCTTTGAACTCTAGGATAATTTATTCATATCAATACGGCTAAGTAGAAGGTTGGCTTAAGAAAATGTCTTCTCAACCAGTATTTGCTGGGGAAAGGTCAAAGTAAAATTAGGAATTAAATTTTTATTTGTCACTTTAAATAGGCAGTTGTGTTTAAGTATACCACAATGACAAGCCAAAAAACTCAGTATAATAATTCAAAAGTAAAAGATTATTATGTTTAACCATATTAATGAATTATAGAAACTAAAATTCTCAGAAAAAGATGATGAATTGAATTATTAGTTTGTCTAAAATCAGTTCCACAGTAAAACAAGTGAATACTCAAGTCATTTATATTACTGAGGAATATACGTCTGTGTTAGACTCCAGGCAGAAACAGCTAGTTGAGTCAGTGTATGAGAACTCGAGAAAACACCCTGGTGACTGTTGGGCCTCATTTGTAAAGAGCTGTGGGCTATGAGGCATTATACCAATATTTTGCCCTTTCAAGTTTTCAATAAAAACCTTCCTCTATGCACCTAAGCTAAAGCTTTTGGTATTTCATTAATAGCATTTTTTTTTAAACCATCGTTTCAAATGAGATTCCAGTTGGTAACAAGAATTAAACCTATTCCGAATTTAGCTTCTGGTAGTCAAATGGTCATTTAAGGGGTATTCTCAGAGTTTAGATTTTGGGGGGGCTTTGTTTGTTATAATGAGTGGTTGAAATGAAATTAAAAAGTTGACAGAGCTCTGGCCAGTGTGGCTCAGTTGGTTGGAGTGTTGTCTTAGGAACCAAAAGGCTGTGGGTTGCAGGTTTGATCCCCTGTTAGGGGAAGCAGCCGATGGGTGTTTCTGTGTTTCTCTTCTACCCACTGATCTCCCTTTTTTCTCTCTAGAAGCAATGGGAAATGTCCTTTGGTGAAGATTTGAAAAAAAAAAAAAGCAACAGAGTAGAGAGGGAAAATGTTAGTATCAGTGCTCTATTTTGCTCTTAGAATTTAACATAATATTGTGGAGACTTTGATAATGCTCATTGACAAAGAAATATATTTTTATATATGTTCATATATTTTTTAACAAGAAGGCAAGAATGCCTCACTTGTTTGATTAAATGGTTATTTCAGAAGGGAGTTTGGTCTTTCATAAAGGATCGTATTTTAGTAATATCTGGGTTGATGCAGCATTCACTGAGTCGAATGGCTTGTTTTAATTTTCCAAGATTTTTATGAGATAAAATTCGAAGGTTCTTTTTAAAATTTAGTACATAAAGCTTATTGAAAACACTCTGCCTATTAGGGGCTTTTGACATTGGCTGCTTCATTAATATAGCCTCAACAATTTTACATTCCAGATAAGCAGCTACAGTAAGATTGCTGTCACAAGCCATGTAGGACTGAGCTTATGTTACAGTGAGAGGGCCTCTTCAGTGTCCCCAGGGCCAGGCTGGCGTGGGGTGACTGGGGCTCCGGCGACTGCAACAAATGGGAGAGCACATGTTTCATCGGAGCAGTCAGTCTTGGGCTGCTCCCAGCCATTGTGTGGGAACACAGTTCATGTTGTCACATCATCTGATTTTTCCCCCCAAGAGAAGCAGGAAATCCAGATTAATGTGCATCACTTGATTTGCACTTGTTGGTGAATGAAATTCATGTTTTAAGGTGCTATTCAGTACAAATTAAATATACCTATTGGCAGGATACTGCCAGTTAGTAACATCTGCAGTTGTGCCATTTGGAGTTCATTTTGTAATGATGTTTCTAATAAATTACAGGATAATAGGATTCTGTGGCTTTTATAATTTAGGAAATAAGATTTTTAATATTAGGTTCAAGTTGAAGCATTTGGAAAATTCCTTGTATCAATTGACTACAGATTAGGAACTTAAAAAGCAAGTTCATATTGTTAACTCATTGGTGAAATATGGAAAATCCACATGTTCAAGTTTAGGAATTCAGATAATTTGGGTTAAGAAAAAGGAGGAGAAATAACAGTGTGTTCATTACTTGATTATCTTAAGTATAGTTTTCTTTACAGTGTATTTTTTTTAATGGTCTCAAACTTAATATGTGAAGGCACTTAAAATACTGGACGGATTCTGGCTGTGTACACACAATCATGCCAGCCGGAAATTTTATTGACATCCTTAAATCGTGTCCTGTTTTTCGGCTGAAGTCTGCATTTCTAAGATAAACTATTATCAGACTACGTCCAGAATTTAAAAGCAAAGTTTAGATAATGAAAATTGAATATAAGTTTTACTTAAATTAATGGCATATTGCTGTTTGGTCAGAATAAATTTATGCAGCTAGATAGATTTTTGTTAAATCTTTTGCTGCCAGGGCAAAGTTTTTCATTTCCAGAGTTTGAAAAGTTAGACGTTTAGCCTGCAGACTGCATATTTAAGTGGCAAACTGTGTGGACTGAAAATGCAAACCGTAGGCCAGCGTTGGTTTTAAGAAGCATGATCTGAAACCCGTGCTGCAGGCTGCAGTCGGTTTGTGTGATACGGTGTAGAATGCACGCAAAACCGGCAGAGGACTTCTCACGAAACTTTTGTCCCAGGGCGCACTCACCCCCTCGTCTCTTACACAGTACCCGTGTAACTTGATAGAACTGCAGTGAAGTTTCTCTTACAATATTCCAGAAATTTCCTGCCTCTGATTTCTTTTGAACTGGTTGAAAAAGCTTCCCCCCTGTAATAGTTTGAAAAGTATGAACAGCTGGCTGATGCTGGGGGGGAGCCGCCTCAGCGCAGCCCCTTTGCTCCCCCGTTTATGTCTGCCATTAATTTCTCCACTAAATAGTTCTGTGGCTTTATTTGCAATTTCATAATTAACATGTTGCTGGACTGATATTTTCCTTTTAACTGACTTGTAACAGGTATATTAAGCAATTAGTTAAAAAATGTGGAGTGGGGGATATAGTTTTAACCTGCTTACGTTCTTTCAAGTTTATTAGTCCTCATGACAGATAAACCATATGTATAATTAATAAACCTTAAATGCTGGTAGCTGATATGGATGGGAAGTTAAAGATGTACAAAAGCTGAAGGGTTGGTTAGTTTCATCAATTTCTTTTAATAGAATTTTATGATTAAATGATTATGAAAGAGATGTACATGTAAACGCACTTTATTGTACATTATCCTTGTAAAAATGTGAGAAGTTGGGTTTACTGCAGAATTTCTTGGGAATGCAATTTGAAGATCTGAAATGATTGTAGTAATTTACTGCTCAAAGGGGCGGTGGTTATAAACTGCCTCCCTTCCCCCTCTAAGTATAATTGAGTGGTTTGGGGGTGAGGGTATAGGGAGTGAGTCCGTCTTTGAAGTTTCCATACACTAGATGAATGCCACATGTTTAAGAGAAGAAGGAGGGTTTCTTGGAAACATTTTTCAGTCCAACTATCTGGAGGTTTCCAAATGGAGTTTTAGCCCTGTGTAGAAAGTGCTAACGTGGACACTTGAATTCTTTTTTGAGTTACTGCAAGAATGCAGCAATGTCAAAAATTATTTATACCTAGTAGTTCATTTAGATACAAAAGTGATATTATCTATGAAACACAGTATGCTGACAAACTCTGTAGATTGATTGATAAATTTAGCTTGTTTTCTGGCACTTTGCTTAATTTTAAAGTTTGTTTAGTTTTTAAGTTCAACTATTTTATCTGGTAGTTGTCACCTGTAGGTTACTATTTCTTGCCTTAATTCTGCTGTTATTTTTCCTGGATACTGAATCAGAGTGTCAGCCATTGTATTCCCTACAGAATGGGAGATACCAGGCCAGAAATTTTAAAGGATTAGAAGTCTGGAATACCGGAAGACCAGGGTTGCTCATGACATAGAATAATGATAGTTAAGTGGTGTTGCTGATAAATGGAAGCTGGGAAACAGTAAAGTTGTGGGTTTTTTTTTTTTGTAAGAATACTTATTAATCATGCTTGAGGAATGCCCTGAGTATATGCTGACGGGCCTCCGGTTTTCTCCTATTGGCTGTTACACACCAGATCATATTACATCTCTTCAGAAAGACTTTAACTTTGCTTCTCTAGCTAGTCCCCTTTACCCAGTCAGAAGCTACACAGTAATTCCTTCGCCTTCTTTAATCTGCACTGAAGGTCCATCTTTAAAGTGGGGGAAGTTGGTGTTGTGGTCAGAGGCCAGTCCTGACGCATGTGTTTTCAAGGACTTCGTTCTTCAGTTACAGCTTGCTCTTCTGGACTCGCCCTACCCTCCAAATCCCAGTTTCCACTGCTTTTTGTGGTGTCCATCTCCCGCCTTTTATCATCTGAAATCCATTTGTTGTGCCTTCTAGAAATGCACAGTTGTCAGCACATCCCTTTTATTCTCCTCTATTCTGGGAATGTTTTGTTTGCTTACTTGATCCAATTGTAACCTAGCTTCTCCTCTAATAAAGCCACTTCCCTTGCAGCTCTCTCAAGTGGTAAATGTTCTCCTGTCTTACACACCTTTTTCTGCAGAACCAAGAGGGACAGTATCTTTTTTCATTTTTCATTGTCACTTCTTAACCATTCTTTTCCAGAATTTTAAGCTTTGACTCTTCGCCATCAGATTATACCACCTACTCCCCCTCTGTATTTCAGTCATCTAGCAACTTTCCTGGGTCATTCCCCTCCTTCCTTGAACACTAATAAGTGCTCCTAACTTCACTGTCTTATTTCTCTCCTAATTCTTGGTGACATCAGTGTCCATGTAGAGCAGTGCCACTCAGAATGTCATCTGGCCTGTGAGCTGTTTGTTACCAGTTATGAATTGCTATAAGGAGTTTGTGCCAGAATTTAAAACAGCTATGGCACTAAGTTCACTGTTTAGTTCATCTGATGATGCTGACGATTATTATCATTATTATTATTATTATTATTATTATTATTATTATTTGTAGCGAGACTTTAATAAAGGAAGCAGTCAGTATGTCAGTTTATAACGTGGCACAAGCTCATTAGGTCATTATAGTCTGGTACTTTGAGTAGCATTGATACAGAGGATGCTTCCAATATTCTGGCCTCCTTAATTCCTTGATTTCTTCTCCAGTGATCTTACTTTCCACTTTTAATTCAACCATACATTCCCATTGTCATATCCTTGAATACCTTGTCTTTTACCAATAACTGCTCTCTTCCCCAATATCATTTCAAGTGCCTCCCTCTCTTATTCTTCCAGTAAACACTTCAATTCCAACAGCCCATCGTCCCCACTGGAACCTACAATCTGTCTATGCGTCCACCTGAGTTTTCCAGTGTCCTCCACCCTCACTTCTGTCCAGTTGGATTTCATGCTGAATCATAGTCACTTTCTTATATACACTCTCAACAGCCTTGTCCCTCCCTGACTGCATGCCCAGTGGCCCCTGGGCTATTAGTACATCCTCCTTTATGATTATACTTTTTCCTTTCTTCTTAAACCTTCCAGTACCACCTAATGCCACTGCTTTCTCTTTCACTAAGCCCATTGAATAATTGGAAGAATTCCTGCCTACTCTCATATCTGACCGTGTCCTTCACCTTCACCCCTGTCACTTGGGATGAAATGTAGTGTTTTAAGATAAGGACATCCAGTTCATTTGTACACTGGATCCCATTCTCTCCTGCACTCAAGAATATTCTCTCACTCTCTTCTCACATCATTGGCTTTTCCTGTGAGCGTACAGATACAATGCCATTTAGCCCAGGTTTAAAAAATCTCTTCTTGCTGTCTACCCTTTTACCCGCCACCCCAGTCTGCTGCTCTTCACAACAAAACACCTTAAAACAATTGCTTATTATGCATTCTTTCTTCCTTCCGTTGAACCTCTATTAGTGACCACATTATAAATTTCTAGTTACTATTTCACTTAACCTGTTAGTAGCGTTTGACACAGTTGCTTGAAACACTTTTTACTTGGTTTCTAGGCCACCATGTCTGTTAGTGGGTTTTCTTCCTACCTCTCTGGCATTTCTTCTTAGTCCTTTTTTGCTGTCTTCTCCCTGACCTCTTTGTTGAAATGGCTGAAAGTTTAGACCTTGGACCTCTCCATTTTCATCGTCTGAATACACTGTAGTCTCCTAGCTTGAACCAGTACTTAATCTACTTGCTGAAGATTTCCAAATTTGTGTCCTTGGTCTGGATTTCTCCCCTGAACTATGATCCTAATACCCAACCATTGTTTTCAACACTTTGGATGTCCAAGAAGCACTCAGTGTTGAATATATATATCCAAAACCGACTTCCCAGTTTCCCCTAAAGCCGCTTCTCTCGGTCTTTCCTGAGAGACTGTGCACTTCCAGTTCCTCAGACTTCAGACCTTGCTGCTCTTGAGCCATCTTTCTCTCACACCCTGTATCCAAAGCCTGTGTGTAAGTTGTGTCTGCTTTCCCTTTAAAGTGTGTCTGAAAATGGAACAAGTTCTCACCATAGCAATGCTGTCTTAATTTTTTGCCAAGATTACTGCAAAGGCTTTCTAACTGGTCTCTGCTCACACGTCCCTTTCCCTTAAAGGGGACCAGGGCAATCCTTTTAAAACACCGTCATGTAAATTTCTATTCAGAAAACCTCCAAGGGTTCACCATCTCATTTAGTAAAAGCACAGACTCCTATGTGTTCAGACCATGCTTGCTTTATTCCCTGTCACCTTTCTCCTCTAACTCTGTGCTGGCCTCTTCTGTTTTTCCTCCAGCTGGTCAGTCGTAGTCCTTCACCAACTTCTATCTCCTCTCTTGCTTGTGTTTCCTTAACATGATGGCTATTTTACTTCTTTTCTCTTAGTCTCCTAGAATGTAAGCTCAGCGAAGATAGATATTTTTGTCTGTTTCCTTCACTGCTTTCTACCCAATACCCAGATTCATGGTATATAGTAGTTGATAAAGTAAATAATTGTGTTGAGTTAATGGCTTTTAGCTCTTAATCACCTCATCATGGATCATGCCCCATAACATAAAAATCTATTCCAGACCTTCGCAGAGGTGGTTTCTTTTTGTCATTTATGACCCGTGTCACATATGAGTCCCATACTGAGATCTTCCCCGTTCACCCATTTTACTCTATCATATTATTATTTTACTTGGTTTGTGGCACTTAATCATACTTTGAAGCAACATGTATTTACTTGCTTCCGCTGCTCTCCTCTCAAGGACTTGTACCCCTGGTGCCCAGCACAGTGTCTGTAAGTTACGGGTGCTCAGTAAAGGTTTGTTGAGCGGGTATATGTTCGAGAATTGGACACCGTTGTTTCCTTCCAGCTAATGTATCATTTATTTCTCTGTTCCCATTACAGTGTGAAAAGAATAGCCCATGGACATGGTTGCTCTGCTTTCTTCTTCGTCCCCTTTCAGTTTTTTTCATTGCCAAAAACAGCTTTTAAAAATGCAGATGAGATTTTGTGGTTCACCTGATTGGATCCTCTCATGGGCTCCCAGTGGCACATAGAATAAAAAGTGCATTCCTTACAAAAGGCTAGAGAGCCCTACATGATCTGGCCATTTTCAACCTCATCGTACTTACCCTCACCCTTTTCCACTCTGCGTCAAATTTTAGTTGTTAAAAGGTGATCAGGTCTTTCGTGACTCCCAGGTTGTTCATCTGTTATCTGTTGTTTCTGGAATGTTCCTGCTCTCTTCATTACATGCTGGCTTTTTTGCATCCTTCTTCAGGTCTCAGTTTGAGGACTACCAACCTCTAGAAGCGTGTGGCCATTCAGAGACCTTCCACTTGTGTCGGTACACTCTCTTTTCCCATTTGTAACTTAGTTGTACACTTACTGTTCTTTATAATTGTTTATTTAGTTGCCTTTTTATTAAGAAGACAAGGACCATTTATTTTAATCACCACTGTATACCCAGAACCCATTATACCCCCTGGCATGTGGCAGTTACATAAAAATTGGTTGAATAAATTAATGAAACATCAGTGTGAGAGAGAAACATCAATCAGTTGCCTCTTGTACATGCCCTGCCCGGGGATCAACCCTGCAGCCTAGGTATGTGCCCTGAACGGGGATTGAACCATCAGCCTTTTTGTGTAAGGGACGACATTCCAACCAACTGAACAGGACAAGAAAAAATTTTAAAGGCATGTATGCAGAATGGTCCCTGTTATCCACAGTTTTGCTTTCCACGGTCTCAGTTACCTACAGTCAACTGGGGTCCAAAAATATTAAATGGGAAATTCCAGAAGTAAGAAATGCATGTTTTAAATTTCACACCCTTCTGGAGTAGTGTGATGTAACCTTGCATTGTCCTGCTCTGTCCTGCCTAAGACATGAATCATCCCTTTGTTCAGCATATCCACTTTGTATACTCTGCCTGCTTGTTAGTTGTAACTTAGTAGCCATCTCAGTAAGCAGGCTAACTAATACAGTATCGCAGTGCTTGTGCTCAAGAAATCCTTATATCATTTACTAATAGTCCTAAAGCATAAGAATAGTGATGCTGCCAAAGAGAAGCCATAAAGTGCTTTCTTTCAGTGTAAAAAGGTGAAAGATCTCAACGGAATGAGGAAAGAAAAAAATTGTATGCTGAGGTTGCTGAGATCTATGGTAAGAACAAATCTTATGTGTGAAATTGTGAAGAAGAAAAGATAAATTTGTGTTGGTTTTGCTGCATCTCAAACTGCAAAGGTTACAGCCACAGTGAGTGGTAAGTGCCTGGTGAAAATAGAAAAGGCATTACATTTGCAGGTGGAAAACATGAGCAGAAGAGGTGTTCTAATTGATGGCAGCTGCCTGGGCCAGAAAGCATTGAGCCCATACGAAAACGTCAGCAAAGGATCCCCTGAAATGAGTGGCACCAAACCACGAACAGGTTTTGAACCAAGAAATATAAAAATGACTGGCACGTTGCGTCTGCTGATGGAGAAGCTGCTGCCACATTTCCGGCCGAGTTGAAGAAGTGGATTAAGATTTAGTTACTCTCTGTGGTTTCAAGTATCCACTGTGGGCCTTGGTACTTATGCCCCGCAGATAAGGAGGGACTGTACATTGAAGCCAAAATCTAGTTTAGCACATTCCTGGTTTTAATGGCCTGGCGTTTTCCCAAGTACATGGTCTGATGTGGCTTTCATACGCCACTTGTTCCAGTCTTGTTTTTCCACAAAGCTGTTTTTGCAGGTACTACAGAAAAAAGCAAAGTGTTTGACCTCTCCGAGTAGCCTGTCAACCCACTTGAAAACCCATTCTGTTACTGGTCTTCCCGTTTAGGTTTAATGTACTTAATTAAAATGTAAATTAACTTGCCTTTAGTTTGTTCTCAGGGAAAGTATTTAATAAATAGATGAGGGTGTTGGCTAACTATTGCCTACCACCTGTTTTGTATGGCCTGAGAACTAAGAATGGTTTTTATCATTTTTAATAGCTGATAAAATACCAAAGGAAGGATAATGTCTCATGACACATGAAATTATATGAAATTTAAATGTGCAGTTTCAATGAATAAAATTTTATTGGTGTGTGCATATTGTCTGTGGCTGCTTTTGTACTGTAATGGCAGAGTTGAGTAGTTGAAACAGAGCATGTGGCCTACGAAGCCTACAATATTTACTGTCTGGCTGTTTACAGAAAATGCTCAACCTCTGTTCTAGATGAAATACTTCCTCAGTAAATCTTCCATGGTCCTAAAGGCACTTAAAAAGTCTTTTAGGTTATATATAATTGTTGTTGGCTATCTAAGCCCCTAATACATTTTATTTTATTTCTTTTTTTTTTATATTTTATTTATTTAGAGAGAGGGGATGGGAAGGAGAAAGAGTGGGGGAGAGAGACATCAATGTGTGGTTGCCTCTCATGTGTCCCCTACTGGGTTCATGGCCTGCAGCCCAGGCATGTGCCCTGACTGGGAATCAAACCGGCAACCCTTTGCTTCACAGGCCTGTGCTCAGTCCACTGAGCTACACCAGCCAGGGCTGTTTTATTTTTTTTTTAGATTTTATTTATTTATGTTTAGAGAGAGGGGAAGGGAAGGAGAAAGAGAGGGAGAGAAATATCAGTGTGTGGTTTCCTCTCACAGGGCCCCTACTGGGGACCTGGCCCACAACCCAGGCATGTGGCCTGACCTGCGACCCTTTGGTTCGAATCCCGCACTCAGTCCACTGAGCTATACCAGCCAGGGCCATTTTATTTGTTATTTTGCCTACTTTTGAACATTTCTCTTACTGGCACACTCAGTCCTTCAAATAAGAGCTGGACGTACACCCAGTACTTTGGAAATAGAGCTAAAGGTATAGTCCCAGATGTCACCGAGTTCACTCACTGAGCTTAAAAAA
>PVKM010026574.1:0-19262 GCA_004027735.1 Carollia perspicillata | reverse complement strand
TGATAGAGGTGGCACAGGAGACAAAGAGGAGACTCAGAGTGATGCTGCTGAGTTAATGGGTCTTGTCCATTGGACAGAAGGTGCCCTGAAATACACGGGGTCCACTTCATCAGCAAGAACCAGTTCTTGTCTTACTGTTGTATCCCCAGTGCCCAGACTTCCTGACAGTTAATAATGAATAAATAAATGACTGGAGGTGAATGTCAGGCTGTTTCAAGATGTACATTTTATTATTATTCAGGTGTGGCAAGGCTAACAGATTAGCAGCCTGTTGCTATGGAAAATGTAGTTTGTCAGTCCCAGTTCCCAAGAGGAGGGGGCACATCACTCCATGGAGGTGCCACACAGGGGAGTACCAGAGCCGGTCAGAGGGTGTGAGGGGGAAACATAGGCAGGAGCCTTTATCGTGATTTCTGTGGGAAAGAACCAGTAAGGCAAGGTAAACAGGTTTAGGATTGTCTAGTCTGGATAATTTCACTGAGCTCTAGAGTGTAGGGGCTGTTTCTAGTTATCTTGGACCTGGCATTGGAATGATTAGGCAGGTGCATAGTGGCCCTGAGTGAGACCCAGGAGAGGAGGTGATGGGTATATGGACTTTGGACTGATTAGTAGGCATGCAAAAGGCAGGCTCACAGGCTAGTCACTTACCATCTCTAGAAATAAGCTAGCCCCGAGGGAGGCAGTCTCTCCAGGATCACCAGGGCCCCTGAGGACCCTGGAGAAACACAGAAAGTAAAAAAGCATCATGAATGCTCTGGCACACTTGGGAAATGATGCAAATATTCCTTTTATCCTTAAAGGTCTAATGTAGACAAGCAGAGATGTTTTCTTTCTCTTTGCTTCCACATTTCTTTTTGTATCTATGCATACTTGTAGCATAGTATATAATGGTAATAATTATAACTAATATTTATTAAACCCTTACTATGCATTGAGCACTAGCACGATAACTTGCCATGCATCAACCCAGTTAGTGTCCACAACATCCCGTGCAGTGCACATAATTTATATTCTCATTTTACACATGAGGAACTAGGAGCCTGAGAAATTACAGAACTTAGTCAAGGTCACATAGAGTGGCTATGTGATGCTTTATTCTCTGTGCTATACTCTGTTTCCCATTCATTTTATTCCAGTGACTTGGTTGTGAGTCTGTGGATGCAGGGAGTTTCAGCAGTGCGAAATGTCGGCCAGTTCCTATGCCCAGTCTGCATCAGAAGGCAGGCACCACGTAAACCTTTGTGGAGTCAAACAGTAAAGCTCCCACCACCTTTCTTGTGAATTTGAGCAGCCTGATAAACAGCCCATTGTCTAGGTGCAAGAGCTGTCCCGGGAGAGAGAAGACATGTTTTATGGCTTCCTATTCTTGACATTCTCTGAGACTGGGAACTTGGGAAGAAAAAAATGTATGACTCCGCACATGGTTATTTCTGTTTTGTGGCATTTATGCCTTACTTAATCTGGGTTCCACAGATGCTTGCTTTGTAGGGCATGGCCTTTAGAAAGAAGTGTGTGAGATGTGTCCTTGGGAAAATGAAATGAAGGCTCAGGATGTGTTTCACCCCAGGAATGCTAACGGGAGAGACAGGGCTCCCACACTTGTCATCTAGTGGCTTTCCTGACAGTCCCTTCTGCTTCACCTTCCCAGCGTGCCACCAATCCTGTTCCAGGTGTGCAGGGAGGAGCCCGCAGAACTGCACAGCCTGCTGGCCTTCCCACGTGCTGATGGATGGGCAGTGCCTCTCCCGCTGCCCAGATGGATACTTTAACCAGGGAGGCAGTTGTGCAGGTGAGTGTGCAACATGCTGGGGCATATTCCCCACACCCCTGTTCTGTCTTCATAATGCAGCCAGACACTGTAATTAGAAACTTCGTCACACCAAGTGGGACTGAGGATTGGACTGTAAATCCTTGCCTTGAACTTGTAGGAGTAAATTCAGTTCTTCTAATAAGGAAGCATGAAAGAAGTGAAAAATTAGAATCAGCTTTACCCTATGCATGCAGTGAGGGATGGATTTGACAGTGGGCATCACGGAGACAAAATACTGCAGGCTCTGATGCATTTGTTTGGCATTGGGCATGTGGCGCGACCTCTGCAGTTCTCAGCCCCACTTTCCCCGGCTACAGCCTCATAAAGCAAAAGGTGAGAGGTACTTATTTTTTTTTTGACAAGTCAGTGCCATGTTTTTAAGACCACTTTTATATTTCAGTGACAGAGATTCTAGAAATTACTAGCTGAGATTAGTGCAGGGTTTTATTGGAATTGACGAAATACTACAGTTTAAGCACCTCATTGTAGCACTGTGTCTTCTTGTATCTGGGGGAGCAGGGGCAACTAAACACATTCTATCATGGTTACTATTAGTAATAGACCTGTTGGCAACAGCTAACAGGAAAAAGCACAATGTTATGAAACTGTATTACATATATTTCTAGAGTCAGAGAACATGCGGTAAATTTGTAAAATAGTTAAAAAATAAAACAACACTTGTTAGATTCATCTATCCTCAAACTCCACGGGGGAAATTTAATGTAAACACAGATGTAGATGGATTATTTTTCCAAGTGCCTTTTTGATCTCTCTAGGCCCCTGATGGGTTGCTTTTCTTTAAACTCTCAATAGCGCTCAGAGGGGGGTGTTCCTGGTCTGTCATTGGCATTGTCCTTGAAAACTGTTGTCTGTCGTTGTGTGCTCTCACACCGGCCCAGTTGGTGTGTGTGTGTAAAGCTGTTTGGGGGAGTCCAGTGTGAGTTGCTCAGACTCTCCTTTCCCTCTGCTTGCGTGAAGCCAGCAGGTGGATGGTACCGCGAGCACCAGGGCCACCGGGTCACTGGAAATATTTGGGGAGGTGGAAACCATCTGGAGAACACTAGTTGCTTCTGGGTGGGTGTTTTCAAAGTTAAGAACCTCAGGAATGTAGAAGGGGTGATAGTCAATGCTAGCTTTCTAATTAGCACTTCATTTTCTGTCTTGCTTGCTTTTTCTAAAAAAATAACTCCATATCTTCTTTTGGTCTCTTGCCAGAAGTGAGAAGCCGTTAACTTTATTTGAAATCTGTGCCTTTGCTTTTCACCAGCTCTGTGCTGGAAGGGAATTCCTTGTCATCAGTTCCAGCAACTTGTACCCAGCTCCAGTCCTCACCTCCCCACCTCTTGGAATCAGACTTGCTTGAACCTCCTTGTCTTTGGCAGAGAAATCCTGAAAGCTCCTTCCCCGTCCTTTCTCTTGTGCTACTGCCTTGGCAGCGCAAATGCAGCCACAGCCTGCTTTCATTCCTTGCCATCTCCTCTTTACTGCCTACACCCACTGCGATTCACTTGTTTTTTCCAGTATTGTGCTTCTTGTTAATGTGGTGGTTTTTCCGGGGGAAACATAGCTTTGACATTACTTTTTCTAAGGAATTGATCTTCAAACACAGCTCATGATAACCTCCAGAAAGAGCACTTTTTCTGTTCTCTGTATTTTAATTAAGTATTGGTACTAAGATAGGCATCCAAGTTGTGCCATCTGACTCTAGTGAGAAGGTGTAGTGTTCATTGCTGTGTACGGCTTCCCCTTTGCCTTTCAGGAATTTCTGAGGAGCAGAGTGTCTCCCTTCTTTCTTTGCCTTGCTGTCTTTGAACCGTGCTTTTTTGGGGAGGGGGAGTCTTACCACTCACTTTTCTGCTTTGTCATTTGATTTGAACTTTGTGGGGGGGCTCCACCCACAGGCCCCACGCCCAGCTGCCATGGATGAGAATAAGTCTACTGAGACATGACCTGCTTGGGGAGAAAAGGTGGCTGATCTCTCAAAAGAGAAGGGCCAGGAGCCTTTTCCTCAATGGGCTTTTATTGGGTTCATTTTGCACAGGAATACGGGTAAAGCTCATCAATCATTGTCAGGCAGTAATGATCAAACAATAAATAACATTCAGAGAACTCTGAGGGCTTATTCTGAGTCAGGGTCAGATAGCTAAAGGGTCATAAAACTTTAGGGAACAAACTCAGTCTATGCTTGGACTCTTATCACAAAACTGAGGACATTCTTAGCAAAACAGGTTACACAGGATTTTATGCATTCTTTCTTAGGCCTGATCACCCTAGGGAACCGCCCATTCCTGCCCAGGGCTGCACAGCCCTCCCTCATTATTTCAGGCTTAAGTCAGGCAGAGGAAGTAAGGCAGGCAAGAGATTAGGAGACTTCTTGCAGACAGAATGAGGACTCAGGCTATGTCCAAGCTGAGGGGCAAGGGTCCATCACCCCCTTTTTCTGTAGCCCCCCAAGTCCTCCCCTTAGGACCCCTTTGTGACCATGCCTGTCTTAGGTCATCATTCCCTTGAGGACTCTTACCTGTCATTGGCTAACCAGTCATCTGCCTGGCACCAAGCAGGGTGAAGAAAAAGGGTGCATAGGCGGCATCCCTCCCAGGGAGATAAGCTTTATCTCTTTAGTGGCCTATGGTCCCAAAGTCTCTTTGCACAGCCTTAGCCATGGGGGGTTACAGCTTCTGAAACCAGGCAGGGCTGTTCCCAACAGAACTTCCTTATTTATGTAGATGGGGATGGTCTTGCAGGCCCCTCTGGAATGTGTGGCAATTAGTCTAATTTTTATGATTCTAGATCCTATGTTCTACTCATGGATGGCATTTCCATTGACTCCAAAAATGCATTCTTTTGTTCAGGCCTTAAGGGTACGCCAAACTTGCTCAGGAATTGTCAAAAGATGAGTAGTATTTGAGTTTTGCTTTTAATGAAATTTGTGGAGTGCATTAAATACATCAGGTATTTGCCAGGTGAGCTGCTAATTCCAGTCCTGTTCCTGTTTTTTCCCCTAGAATGCCACCCCACCTGCAGGCAGTGCCATGGCCCGTCAGAGTCGGACTGCATTTCCTGTCACCCTCATGTCACTGTTACTGGTGGAAACTGCAGGACCAGCTGTAAAGAAGAGCAGTTCCTCAACCTCATGGGGTACTGTGCTGGTGAGTGGTATTTCCTCGTAGTCTCAGAACTGCTGGCCAGAGGCTGGCAGTTCTTCATTACAGGTTTTTGAAGAGCTCAGTTGATTAAGATCCCTTTTCTTCAGAAGTCATTTGTTTCATGTGTGGGAACTCACCACACTGCTTCCTATCAGACATTTAGTATGGGCGGATTCAAAGGGAATCTTCTATTAACACTCTTGTAATTTCTAAAAAACCCTTAGAACCTCATGTTAATGAACCTGGAATCATGATAGTAGTAGCTTCTATGCATGTAGCACACTTCAGCTCAGTAAATGTGTTTTCAAAATGGTTTCTCTGAAGACTGTCTCCCTCTTGTCGATATTATTTCCTGCCTCTTGCTGTGGAGAACATTTGCCATCAGCCCCAGGCATCCAAATTTAAGGAGATTAACCCAAAAGTCAATCAGTTGCCTCAGGAGTTGGGGTTTGTTCCTCCTCATTTAGAACTCAGATCTAAAAGAAAGGAAGGAAGGAGGGAGAGAGCAAGCAAGCAGCATGGGATTTGGATAATGATGAAGGAGCCATACAGTGTTTGTGGTCATCCATTCCTTCATGCAGCAAGTATCTTTGAGTGTCTACTAATGGTCAGGTGCTCAGAATACAAAAAAACAATGCTGATTAAGACAAGGACTCTGTTCTCAAAGAGCTAATAGTCTGGAAAGAACAGTTTATAGGCTAGAAGGTCATTATGTATTCCTTGACCCATTCTTCCCAATTTAGGAGAAACTCAAAGAGATTTGCTTGTGAAACTGTTGTTACACCTCTGAAGTGCTTGCCTGGGAGGCTTTCTGGGGTGCCACTGGGCCAGTGAGAAAGGTGAGAAAGCCAGAATGTGGTTGGATCCATCCTGGAGGGGTTTACTTGTCCCTGGGCTAGAAAGAGGTGTGGCCAACTGTCTAGATCACAGTGTGAGCAGGCACATGCAGTCTAGGACAGTGTTGCTATTTCAGTTGTGAAGTTTGGTGGTGGGGTCTCAGCCAGTCAATAACAGTGACCTAAGCCTATCTGAGAGACCACCGTCCTGGGGATTCCTTCCTTTTTACACATGACCTTTGCTATAGGCTGGGTCCAAAGTCTATGTCCCAGAAAGACTGAACTATCAAGAGCAGGGCTGCAGCCAAAAGTGCTGGAATTCAGAGCAAAAACCAATTGTTATATGAGTTCAAAGGAGAGAGAAGAAAAAAGATTTGGAAGCATTGTGGAGGAGGTGGAACCTAAAGTATTCCTGAATGCTAGGATTGAGTTAGCCAGACAGAGGTCAGGCACACTTTCTGGGTGGTTCCACCGGGAGAGGGAGACAGGCACAGAGGAAGAGCATGTGGGCATTCGTGGCCAGTGAGAAGTCCAACCTGGCTGGAGAACAGGGCTTACATTACAGAAGATGAAGTGGTTGGAAAATTTAAGCTGGAACCAAGTTATAGAAAACCCACAATTTTAGGCCAAAAATTTTGCATGGACTATACAGCCATGAGAGTTCTGGAGAAGGCTATGTTATGGTCCCAGGAAATATACAAGCTGTGTGGGAGACAGGTGCCAGTCAGAGAGAGGAGTTAGAAGGTAGGATCTTCATTATGGGTTTTCTATTTCTAACCTATTCAGCATGTAAACCTTAAAATTTTTATGCTGGGGAAAATTTTTTAAATAAATGTTTATATAAGGAGATTGGAAAAATTTAATTTTTAATGAGCTTTGTTCTCTCCATTGTCCAGAACCCTCTTTGAGAGTAAATTAGGTGATTAGGAGTGCATTAATATTTTAAGGCTAATAGGGGACCATTAGAATAAAGAATCATGGGACTAGGCTAAATGACTCTGGAAATCCCTAGCCCCAGAAGAGCAGATCCCACTAGAAAATCTGGGAAGGGCAAACCTTGGCTGTCCTGGGCATTAAGTGCACTAAGTAAAGGTTTTAAATAAGAAAATCACTGTCTGGGACTTGGAAATCCTTTGTTGAATAGAGACTGGTGTATGAGTGTCTGGTACAGATAAATTTGACCAGTAATTTCAATTGTTGATCTTTCAGAGAAGTGTATTGATCTTGAAATTTACTTTTCCAATAAATATATGTCATTTCCAAATACCTTCCCCTTCTCTCTGTAGCATTGGAATGCATTTATTCATTTACTGCTTCTTCAAACATTTATTAAGCACAGGCTTCATGCCAGGCACAGTGCTGGACTCTGGGGATGCAAACATGAATAAGATATAATGCTTGCATTCAAGAAACATAGAGTGTAAGCAGGAAAGGGATATGTGTTGAATATCATATTGATGTGGATATGAGCTAAGCCTGTGGGACAAGACTCCGACCCAGACCAGATGGGGGGTGTGTGTGTGTGTGTGCGCGCGCGTGTGTGTGAATGTACAGTGGGCATGGAAGGCTTTCTGGAACACTTCATAACAGAGATGATTTTTGAAATATTGAGAGGGGTTTGAAGATTTGGAAGGGAGAGCATTCCAGAAAAATGGGCCAAAGAATATTATCTATTCAGGCACCAACAAAGAGTTTGGTAGAATGCCAGCACTTAGTATGGGAGTGGTGGGACTTGAACCAGAAGGAAGCAGGGCCAGGTCATGGGGCCTTTGTATTTTCTGTTTAAGGAGAACATACTTTCTCATCACGGCTGTGGGGATCTCTTGAAGGTTTTTAAGGAGGAGGATGTTATGGTCACATTTCTGTCCAGAGAAAGATCTGTGGAAGATTGCTTACGAGAAGACAGTGTGGGAGGCAGAAAGGCCTTTGAGAAAGTAGGTGTAGGAATCCAGATGGAAGATGAAGAGCTTTAATGAGAAAACTGCTGAGAAAATGAACAGAAAGGGGCATGGCTTCACTAAGTATTAACTGCATTAAGTTGGCCCATGTGAGGTTGCTATTTTGTGGGCACAAATAGTCAAACAGTGGCAATTTCATATGGTCCAACCTAATACAGTAATTCCTCGTTATCTGCGAGGGGTGCATTCCAAGACCCCCAGTAGATATTCACAAACACATTATGTTTTTTTCCTATAAATACATACCTTTTCATTTAAAGGAGGCACTTTAAGGTCTCTCTTTGGCATATCCAAATTGTCAGCATCACTACTCTTGCACTTTGGGGCCATTATTAATTAAAATTAGTGTTACTTGAACAGAAAGCACTGTGATACCTCTCCAGTTAACCTGGTGACCCAGAGGCCTAAGTCGGGGACCCCCAAACCCCAGGCTGCAGACCGGTACTGCACAGCAGGAGGCAAGCAGTGGGCACTCCAGCAAAGCTTTGCTTGCATTGCCGCCTGATTTCCGCCTCCTGTCCACCCGCCGCCACCCATCAGTGGAAGAATGGTCTTCCATGAAACTGGTCCCTGGTGCTGAAAAGGTTGGGGACTGCTGGCCTTAGTGACTATGGGGCAGGTAACACGTAGAGCATGGGTATGCTGGACAAAAGGCTGATTCACATTTCTGGAGGGACAGTGTGGAATGGTGCTAGGTTTCATCATGCTACTCAGAATGGCATGCAATTGAAGACTTATATGTTGCCTATTTATGAAATTTCCCATTTAATATTTTTGAACAGTGATTGACCAAGGGTCACTGAAACCATGGAAGGCAAACTTGTAGATAAGGGGAGATTATTGAAGAAGCAACAGAAGTTGCTGATCTCTTAACCCTGGGGCTGAGGGAGAGAGAATTTGGGGATGATTTCCAGGTCAGGTAAATTTGAGGAATGGGAGTACCATTTACCAAAGGCCAAAGTAAGAAGAGAATGTGTTTACATTTGAGCAGACTGTATGTGGGGTGACCACTGGACGCCCCAGCGTAGCTGTCCAGGAGGACACTGAAGACCTAAGTGAGCACAGGCTTTTTGAACTATAACCACCAGGAGCTCATCTGCTCTCTCTATTTCACCCTGAACCTGAAGACCTGGAATGTTTCTTTTTTTTAACTGAAGTGTTGCTTGAATCAGGTCATAGTTAATCTCCTGGAACATTTCAGTGACTTTTAGCTAAACCCAGGAAGGTGTTAGGAAGAGTCCTGTGATGATAGACAAAGCACGAGATAATCCGCCCCAGGCAGTGCCCGCAGTGGAGTGTGCTTCCATCCTCCTTGGGAAGCGCTGGCACAGGGGCAGCCCTGGGGATGGACCCTCTCTGCTGCCTCTGTCGTATGTGAGCTTTGCAGGATGGTGGGATTTACTCCCAGGATTTATTCTCTATCTGAGCTGTACCTAAGATCATCGTCACAGACCTCTTAATTGCACTTGGCTGTTTAAGAAAGAAAACTACATCTAATCTATCAGACAGACAAGAATAAACATATCCTGGGAACCGGTCCAATAACCTCGATGTGTTATCACATATGGAGATATCATATGTGTGGGGTTTTCCCCCTTCAGGTCTATCAAAGCAAATGTACAGTTTGTGAGATTCAGACTAGGGCTGAAGGTTTTCAACAGAGATAAATGAGCTGCGGTGAGAGGCAGGAGTGGATAAGATTACAGCAGACATGGTTAAGCGTTATGGAAAGCCAGGTTTTTTCTTCATAGATTTTTCTCTTTGTATTTTGCCCACATCTCAGCAACATTATCCAAAAGTTCCAAAGCCTGGGGTGCTTTCTTCTTTGGTTTTTCTCAGCTAAAGCCTTTCTCTTGTTTCTAGAAGACAGTGGAAGTTAAAAAGAAAACATGAGTGAGGAATACCCAGATGTAGATGCAAAAAAAATAAATGAATAAAAAACAAACCTGCCTTGGACTTTGTGGAATAGCCTAATGGGATGGCTATATTTTGAGTTTTGTAGAAAAGAAGATAATACTGAGAGTATTACAGTGGAGGGGAAGACTGGAAAATTCTAAGCAGCTGATTCGTTAGGGTGGTAGAATTCTGGGGGATTAAAAATTTGTTTGCTGATGCAGTAATTTTTTAAATTCATGTTTCTTCATAAATCTATGCCAGAATGTGAGCAAAAGAAGACACGTTGTTAAAGAAAACTACTCTTAGCATTTTCATGTTGTGATCCACAGTACTCAAGTTCTAAGCAATAGTTAATCCGTGTTACATGCAAAAAAGACTCTGGACTAAATAAATTTGGGGACCTCTGAGTTAAATAATCTAAGCAACTTTCTTTATTGCAAGATTTCTCATAATCTTAAATAAACATATGCATTATGAATCCCTAGCATGAAAGAGGATGGACATTATTTCCCAAACTTTTAATTGCATACCCCTCACTTCATTTATTATACCTTCTCGCTAAGCTAACCAGTGGTTTGCAGAAAAGTCTTTGGGAAGTCTAAGTGATGTTAATATGTCAAACAATTTTTTGGCATTCCCTAAAAGTAAAATGAAGTAATGAGCCAGCCTTCAGACCGGGGTCTTATTTCCTTCCCTCCGTCCTTCCTCCTTCTCTGTGGGCAAGCAGAAGTGTCACTGAGGAGACTCAGGTTTGCCACTCCTTTGCCTGCTGAAGAGCACCGAGGAGCACTGACGAGCAATCAGTAATGTGCCTCCGGTGTTGGGTCTGAGAAGCGTTTGCTCTCTGAACCTGTGTGAAGTCATTTGTTGACTGGTTAGAAAACTTATTCACATTTTTCTTCCAAATCATTAAAAAAAAACTCTTTGAGACCCTTCCATGATTTTCCCTATTTATTATCATTATTTCTGAAAGAAGGCCCTAAAAAAAGTGGTGGAAAAGTCAAAATGCTGATTAAAAGAGCGACAAATCCTTATTTTGGAATAAGCCTACACAACGACTGCACTGAGTAATGCAGAAACCCAGTTCATGTTGAACGTAATTAAGGACTTGGGAGACAGCCCTGTATGAGCCAGTGTACCAGGTCTCAGCTTCCAGACATGGTGATTGAAGCCAGGGAGGCGAGAGCCAATTCTGTTTTATAGCAGCTTCCGCGTACTGGGGAGGGGGGTTGGCGCTGCCCTGCATCTTGCTGTAGCTGCTCCTGCAGCTGGAGCTGGAAGGAAGGGAAGAGGCACATGCTACAAATATGTAGCCGTTACTACTCAGTTTGATTCAAAGTCCTACCCATCCTTCTCTCGTGGCCTGCTCAGGCTCCTTCCCTAAGAGGACCAGCTTCCTCTTTGCTTCTCTGACTTTGTAATTCTTGGTGTGCTGATCATTTCTACCACTTTCCTACCTAGCACTTGGCACTGATGAGCTCATGTTCTCTTGAGAGGGGGTGTTCCCAGTGTCTAACAATAGGGGACTGTTCTGAGGGCTCATTATGTACCAAGGACTGTGCTAATCGCTTTGAATGCATCCTGCCCTTTAATATTAACAATATCATCCAAGATAGGTACTAATTTTATCTCCATTTTACATATGAAGAAACTGAAATATAGAAAGCTTAAGTACTTGGTTTAAAATAACAGTAGTTGGAAGATAGGACCAAGATTTGAACCTAGACATTATGATTCCAGAATCCAAATATTTTGCCATTTTGTTGTACTCTATGATACCAAATGCAGTCGAAAACAAACTATAGAGACTCAGAAACATTGTTTTTAATTTTTCTTTAAAATTTTTTTATTGTTGTTCAAGTATAGTTTTCGGTCTTTCCCCCCCACCCCAGCCCAACACCCATCTCTCCCCACTTCCCTCCCCTGTTCCACCCCCTGCCCCATTATTGTCCATATGTCCTTTATACTTGTTCCTGTAAACCCTTCACCCTTTTCCCCTGAAATTCCCTCCCTTCTCCCCTCTGGTCACTGTCAGCCTGTTCTCAATTCCAGTGCCTTTGGTTATATTTTGCTTATTTGATTGTTTTGTTGTTTATGTTCCTGTTAAAGGTGAGATCATGTGATATTTGTCTTTCACTACCTGGCTTATTTTGCTTAGCATAATGCTTTCCAGTTCTATCCATGCTGTTGTAAAGGTAGGAGCTCCTTCTTTGTACTGCGTAAAATTCCATTGTGTAAATGTACCATAGTTTTTGATCCATTCATTTACTGATGGGCACTTAGATTGCTTCCAGCACTTGACTATTGTAAATTGTGCTGCTATGAACATTGGGGTGCATAGGTTCTTTTGGATTGGTATTCCAAGGTTCTTAGGATATAATCCCAGCAGTGGAATTGCTGGGTCAAAAGGTAGTTCCATTTTTAGTTTTTTGAGGAAATTCCATACTGTTTTCCATAGTGGTCGCACCAGTCTGCATTCCCACCAACAGTGCACTAGGGCTACCTTTTTTCTACAACCTCCCCAACACTTGTTGTTTGTTGCTTTGTTGATGGCCATTCTGACTGGTGTGAGGTGGTATCTCATTGTGGTTTTAATTTGCATCTCTCCGATATCTAGCAATACTGAGCATCTTTTCATATATCTCTGGACCCTCTGTATGTCCTCCTTAGAGAAGTGTCTGTGCAGGTCCTTTGCCCATTTTTTAACTGGGTTGCTTGTCTTCTTAAAGTGGAGTCACGTGAGTTCTTTATATATTTTGGAGATTAAACCCTTGTCTGAGGTATCATTGACAAATATGTTTTCCCATATGGTTGGTTCTCTTTTTATTTTAATGCTGTTTTCTTTGGCTGTGCAAAGCTTCAAAAACAATTTTTTGATTGGCAGATTAAAAGGTAGGTTGGCAGGGTCTGGTACAACAAGATGGCTTTGAGAGGCACTGTTGGGAAAAGTTACAAGAACTCATTAGTCTGCTTTAAATGCTGAGGAAACTGATTTAGAGTGCCATGTGTACATGGGGTCTTATTGTACATTATTCTTATTGAATCGATAAACTTCAAATAAACATTAATGCATATAATATTTTAGTAATTTATATTTACATTTTAGGTTTTTCAACATTTACATGTATGTACTTTTCATAGTTGCATAGTTCAACAGATACATTTCTTTGTTTCTCTTAAATATCACTTTAAATAATGTATGTGAATATGTTGGCAAATATTCAAGTAGACTTCCAGCCAAGATGGAGGAATAGGTAGATATGCTTTGCTTTCTCTCACAACAAAAAGAATAGCAACAACACATCTAAGAACAAAAAAACAACCGGAGCCTCCAGCAAATTGAACTGTATGGAAGTCCAACAATGAGGAGATAAAGAAGAAACATTCATCCATTAGGGGCTGAGATTGGAAGCCAGAGCAGAGAGGGCAAGGCAGCAGTTGGCAAAATGGGCAGTCCCACATTTGCATGCAGATAAGTCGGGAGGATCAACTGGGCAGAGAGACAGACTGGGCAACATAGGGTTCCAGCTTGGGAAACTAAAGCCTCTAAGCCTCTGGCTGTAAAAACCTATGGGGGTTGTGGCAGTGGGAGGAACTCCCAGTGTCACAGAAGAGTTCACTGGAGAGACCCACAGGGGTTCTAGAATGTATACAAACCCACCAGCCCAAGAATCAGAGCTGAGCAAGTGGCACTATTCCCCCTCTGACCACTTCCCCACATACAGCATCACAATGCAGCAAAATGGTTTGCTCCACCCTGGCCAATACCTAAGGCTCCACCCCTTACAACATAACAGGTGCACAGAGACAAAGAAATATGGCCCAAATGAAAGAACAGATCACAACTCCAGAAAAACACCAAAGTGACTAGGAAATAGCCAACCTATCAGATGCAGAGTTCAAAACACTAGAAGTCCAGGAAGCTCAGAGAGTTCCAGAGAAGTTGGACCCAAAGAGAGCCACACCAAAATACATCATAATTAAATTACCCAAGATTAAAGATAAGGAGAGAATCTTAAAAACAAAAAGAGAAAAGGAGACAGTTACCTACAAAGGAGTTCCCATAAGACTACCAGCTGATTTCTCAAAAGAAACCTACAGTCTGGAAAGAAGTATTCAACATCATGAAAAGCAAGGACCTACATCCAAGATTACTCTATCCAGCAAAGCTGTCATTTAGAATTGAAGGGCAGATGAAATGCTTCCCAGATAAGGCCAAGTTAAAGGAGTTCATCATCACCAAGCCCTTATTATATAAAATGTTAAAGGGACTTATCTAAGAAATAGAAGAAGATAAAAAATATGAACAGTAAAATGACAACAAACTCACAACTATCAACAACCAAACCTAATGAAAAAAACAAACTAAGCAAACAACTAGAACAGGAACAGAATCACAGAAATGGAGATCACATGGAGGGTTATCAGCAGGGAGGTGGAGGGAGGAGATCAGGGGAAAAGGTACAGGGAGTAAGAAGCATAATTGGTAGGCACAAAATAGACAGGGGGAGGTTAAAAATAGTATAGGAAATAGAGAAGCCACAGAACTTATATGTATAACCAAGGGACATAAACTGCGGTGGGGGGATGCTGGTGGGAGGGAGGGTGCAGGGCAGAGGAAATAAAGGGGAGAAAAATTGGCACAACGGTAATAGCATAATCAAAATATACTTAAAAATGAATCAACATAACTGCCGTTTTTTAATGGATAAATAGTATTTCATTATATTTGTGTAACTCAATTTGATTTGCCAATTTCCTCTTGCGGACCTGAGTGATGACTACCAGGAGACAGATACATTACTTGGTCCATGATGTGTTAAGTATGACCTTCAAGGCTTCAGGTAGACTAGGTCTGTATTTCATGATGTCGTTAAAACAAATATTAGGGTATTTGTGGAATTTTATAATTTTCAAAGCAGTTTCTCACCTATCTTTTTACTTGACCATTCCAAGAAACCATCCTACAGAAGTGGGAATAAAAGCTCATGTAGTACCCAACAAGAAGTAACGTGTAGATGCTGATGAAGAATTGTTGGGTGAATGAATGACTCAAATCTGGGGTTCTAATATCTAGTATAATTGCCTTCTAATGCATTGTATGGTAATTACAGCAAGGATCTTTCTTCTTAGCGAGACTCATTTTTTTTGTATTTAGCTCTGTTTTTTCACCTCCCACCTTATTCCTTCAGGCCCTATTCTTCTATATCTATATATTTTTTCAATTTTCTTATAGCTTCTTTTTTAATACTTTCTCGTTTATTTTCCTTATCTATTTTTTTGGCAATGCACTTTCTTTGCTTATTTCTCATTTGTCACTCTATTCGCTATTGCATGAACTGTGAATTGCATATCCAATCTCTCTCTCTCTGGAACTTGCAATGATTGTCTCTTTCTTGTTCTCCTGATGTGTTTTATTTAAGAGACCATGCTGTCTGCTGAAGGATGATCGAATATTTCAAAGTATGTCTTTCTTTGTTTTGAGCTTTTCTTTTAGAATAAAAAAAAACATGAGATACTTAAATTTGGCCTTCTTCATTTAAAAAGAACAAGAACTTAGGTTTTCTTCTTCATGTGACTTTTACTAAACACCATCTTACCTGGTTTTGGTAATGACAGAAAGATCTTACTTATAAACTTTTAGCTTGGCAGGGCTCCCAGTGAAATCAGAATGGCTCTTAGTTTCATAAGAACTTCAGGGCAGGGCTTGACTATATATATAAAAAAAGCCCTTTGAGGGTCTTTGCTTAAAGAACACAGCTGAAAATGCAACTTCTGGTCTAGATGTACGTGTGGATAAACACGGCTCCCCCCTTTGTACAACCACAGCAAAAATTACAATTAAAGTACAAAATAACTATAACCCAGAATCATTGGAAAATTGACAACCAAGGTATTAAAGAAGTCACATTAATTCAAATGGGTAGGAGGGGTGCAGACACGAAGATGTGGAAATGCAGAGATGCAAAGCAGGCAAAAAAATATAGATAAAAATTTTGTCTATATTTTTATATAGATAAAAATTGGGTGGATTAAAATTGGGAGGAATATCTCAGGATGAGGGATTGCAGCCCCACACCAGACCACCTAGTCAGGGTTGCAGTGCCAAGAAGATAAGTCCCCATAACTTCTGGCTATAAAAACAATTTGGGGTTGGGGTGGTGGAGAAACAGCAGGATTCTCAGGCATCTCTTCTTAAAGAGTCCACAATGAACTTAGGACTTTTGCAGACTTACTTCCTCAGGGATCCAGTACCCGGGCAGCAGCTTGATGGGCACCAGTGGTATATAGGGAGAGACTGAAACGTCTGGTGTCAGTGTCTGGCATCAGGGTGAACGCTGGGGGACAGCTAATTCCCAGACAAAACTCCAGAGGCTAGGCAGTGGTCACTGTCCCTTTTCTGAGCCCTTTCCCACACAGAACCACAGAGTGGCAACACCTTATCTGAGACTCCATGAACCTGATTCACACAGGTTGCCCTGCTCAGGCGATTACCTAACACTGTGCCCCATCCAACTTACGATGGGCTTTTCTACAACAAGACACATTACTAAGTCAGGGAGTCAAAGCAGTTCTACCTAATACATAGAAACAAACACAAGGAGCTTGCCAAAATGAGGAGACAAAGAAACTTGGCCCAAATGAAAGAACAGAACAAAGCTCCAGAAAAAGAATGAAACAAAATGGAGATAAGCAATCTATCAGATGCAGAGTTCAAAACACTGGTTATTAGGATGTTCCAGGAACTCACTGGATACTTCAACAGCATAAGAAAGACCCAGGCAGAAATAAAGGTTACACTAAGTGAAATAAAGAAAATCTCACAGGGAATCTCACAGGGAATCAGCAATGGAGTGGTTGAAGCTGAGAATCAAATCAATGATTTGGAACACAAGGAGGAAAAAAATATTCAGAACAGCAAGAAGAAGAAAGAATTAAAAAAAAAAAAAACAAGGATAGGGTAAGGAGCCTCTGGGACAACTTCAAATGTACCAAACTTTGAATCACAGGGTGCTGGTTGGAGGAGAGAATGAGCAAGAAATTGAAAACTTATTTAAAAAAAGAATGAACGAAAACTTCTAAAATATGGTGAAGGAAATAAACATACAAGTCCAGGAAGCACAGAGAGTCCCAAAGAAGATGGATGCAAAGAGGACCACACCAAGACACATCATAATTAAAATGCCAAAGGTTAAAGATAAAGAGAGAATCTTAAAAGCAGCAAGAGAAAAACAGATGGTTACCTACAGAGGAGTTCCCATAAGACTCTCAGTTGGTTTCTCAAAAGAAACTTTGCAGAGAAGAAGTATTCAAAGTGATGAAAAACAAGAACCTGCAACCTGGATTACTTTATCCAGCAAAACTATCATTTAGAATGGACAGGCAGATGAAGTGCTCTCCAGATAAGGTAAAGCTAAAGGAGTTCATCATCACCAAAGCATTATCATATGATAACAGAATATGAAATATTATATTATTATATGAAATGTGAAAGGGACTTATTTAAGAAAAAGGAGATCAAAACTATGGATAATAAAATGGCAATAAATTCACAACTATCAACAATTGAATTAAAAAAAACTAAGCAAACAAGCAGACAGGACAGTGTCATAGATTTGGAGATCATTTGGATGTTTAGCAGTTGGGAGTGGGAAGGGGGAGAATGGGGGAAAGATGCAGGGGTTCAGAAGTAAATATTAGTAGGTACAGAATCAGTAGGGGGATCTTAAGAACAATATAGGAAATGGAGTAGCCAAAGAACTTATATGCTACCCATGGCCATGAACTAAAGGGGGGACTAGTGGAGGATATGGGAGATACTGGGTTGCCAAGGGGGAAAAATTGGAACAACTGTAATAGCATAATGAATAAAATATATTAAAAGAAGAACACAGCTGAATTTAGACTCCTAAGTTATCCTTTCAGTACTAAAGAGAGCAAAACTGCTAAGGCTACACTTACCTATTTTTCTAGCACACACACAAACCTCTGTGGTTTACATGTAATAGTCAAAACAGTGACTTAGGCACAAGCATGACCATCACTGTCAATGTCAGTTCTGATTGGACCTACTGCAGATGTTTATAGAGCACTTACTATATGCCAGCTTCTCACATGCATTACCTCATTTAATCTTGACTGAAACCCTGGGTGGTTGGTTCTATGATTTGTTGCATCTCTGTTTTATTGCCCAAGCACCTGAGATAGGATGCATTAATAAATTTACACAATGTTTCACAGCTAGCAGGCAGTGGAGCTGGGCTTTGAAGCAGGACCACTTCAGAGGACACAATGGGACCACTGCATCCTCAGCCTTTATCACCTCATCTAGTTCCAGTAAGACCTTCTCTGCTTCTTGGCGATCATACTATTTACAACTCTTTTTGAGGCTTTGTCATCCTGCCCACTATGGCAGACTCTTTACAGTTTTTGTCAACACGCATCTTACTCAGGTCAGTTTACATCTTTACTCTCTTTTTTAGTTTAGAAGATTAACATAATCTGATTTTAAAAACCACACACTCCCTCGCCTTTTCTGCTCAAATGTCCTGTAGTTTCTTCTAGATGCCTCTTCTTCCTCATTTCTCCCTTTGAGAAAGGAGCTCCCTCACCCTGGCCTAGGAAGCCTCTCCACTGGTGACCAGAGCCTGTCTGCTCTATCACCTTCATGAGCTGGTCTTTCCAGTCAGTTATTTCCTCTTCTGGTTACTCATTTCCTCTCCCTCCTTCTCTCTTTATATTTTCTTGCTTCTTCCTTCTCCATCCTCTTTCTTCTAGGACCTTACTCACAGCTTTAATGCAGTCCTCATTTCTGTTTTTCCTTAGGCTGCATCTCAGGTGCACATGTCACGATCATCTCCAGGCTTTCATGTTACCTACCTTCTGGACAACCGACCCACAGGAAAATCTTACTCAAAAAACTTCAAAGAAAACCTGCCCCATCATCTTTCTCCCCAACCCACCCATCCACCAGGTCCTTTCCTTCTGTCTTGTCCACCTGCTGCTGATCTTTCAATCAGTGCAATTTAAATAATTGAGTTACACCTAATTCTTCCCTACCCCTATGCCACATTCTAGTCACAGAACAGCTTGTAAACTACTTTTGCAGTGACTCTTAAACGTATTCCCCTTTATCTGCTAATATAGAGAAACCTCAGCTCATGTTTCTCAGATAGCCTCAGTATTTTCCCAAAGGCTCTGCCCCACTAAAGCTCTCCCTACTTCTTCCTAAGAGAGGGTAACTTCTGGAAGATCAACTGTGGCTTACAAAACACACTTTGATGGTTAGAACAGGTTGATGGCTTCCCACTGTCTACCACAGTAAGTGTAAATTTCTTGCTCTCATTTTTGAGGTCTCCCGGTCTCCCTTGGTTCCTGCGAGACTGTCTGAAGCTCCAGCCTTGCTGGATGCTCTTTCCCCTCCCCACTGCCCCTCCACCCCGTGTGCCTGTGCTCCTTGTTCTTGCCTCCTAGCTAGGATGTCCTCTGCCAGCGCCATTTGCAAACATCAAATAAGCATGCAAGTTCAAGGTCCTCTCACTCCTTTTAGATAAAGTTCTCTGGTCCTCCTTTGATGCCTATTGCATTTTAGATGTGGCTTTCTTTTGACAATAGA
>PVKM010026573.1:0-19255 GCA_004027735.1 Carollia perspicillata | reverse complement strand
TTATTGCTAACAAGTCCACCTCAGTCAAGTCCTTGTGTATTAATGCCCTCACTGCCTTCCGAGCAGTTCTTTAGTGTCACTTTCACAACTTGGTATAACCGTAATTCTCTTGTAAGATTTCCAGTTTTATAGTTGCTTCTTGTTGTATGTTATTTAGACTATCCAGCCATAGTAAAAAAATTTACTCTGAGATC
This sequence comes from Carollia perspicillata, assembly GCA_004027735.1. Taxonomy (NCBI): domain Eukaryota; kingdom Metazoa; phylum Chordata; class Mammalia; order Chiroptera; family Phyllostomidae; genus Carollia; species Carollia perspicillata. The sequence goes on along the minus strand of PVKM010026573.1, from coordinate 19,061 downwards.
TCAGTTGTTTAATCCAAAGGCTTATTTCTCAATCACGGTATCTGTCCAAAGTGTGAGGCTTCAGTGTGTTGTGGTTGCACCATCCCAACTACTTCATCAGGGGGAGGGAGCATGAAGAACTCTCACCTGCTTCTCATCCCAGAAATGCTTCAGACCAGCAGTGTCACCCTTTGCTTGCAGCCCATTGGCCATAATTAGCACAAGGTCCAACATAACTGCAAGGTCTTCTGGGAAATGTAGTCTTCCCATGCTCTGAGGAGGAAAATTAAATGGCAGCTGTCTGCCACATGGTGCATTTGCATTTTGTGGTCGAATGTCCTAATGAGAATACATATCAAGAGGAGGGGTGTTTGAGAGGGGATTAATTATATAAACTGTCAGACTACTAGGAAGTCTTTTTGTATCATGATCACTTCTGCTTTATTACTCAGCAGGGACCGTGATAATGAACACTGAAGTTAGAGGGTGAGCTTCCTCTGGTGCTGTGAAATTCCCAGAGCATTGCCTGGTGGGCAGGAGATCCGAACAGCATTTTAGCTCGTGATGCTTTTCTGAATGAGGGATTCTAACTGGTCCTCACTCCAAATCCTCCACAAGGAATATTTGGTGTTTGGGTGCAACAAAGAACAGCTTTGAAAAGAGCTAGACTTTGTCTGAGGTAGACCTTGTCTGAGCTAGACCTTAGTCTGCAAGCAAGGAAAGGCAGAAAGAGATGTTTTTATTTTCTAAAACCCCATGAAAAGTTGCTTATGTTTTTATTTCAATTTTGCTGTTGACAAATCTGAATTTCTCACACCCTGTTTAGCACATCTCTCTCTCTCCCTCGCCCTACCGTGCCCTGTGAAAATGTTGGTGCTCCTGGCTTTCATCATCATCTTCCACATCACCTCCGCGGCCTTGCTTTTCATCGCCACCATCGACAATGTAAGTTCCCTTTACTTCCGACCATCCCAGAACCCCTGCATCCTACAGTCAATAGCAGGATTGAGAACTGCCCAAGGTGATTACAGTTTGGGGTTGTCCTGCCTGCCAAGGCATGCCTGTCTCCTTAACCTGGGCCTGAGGGCTCTGGCCTAAGTGTTGGGGTCTGGAGCATCCATATATTGGTGGGCAGGGACGTTGGTCCTCTCATCCCTGATTCCTTCAGAGAGCCTGGCGTGATGCCATAGTTGTAGGAAGCCATTTGAGGACTCAGCGTAATTTCAGCCCTCTTCACTGAGGTCAATGACTCAGCATTGGCACTGTTGCCGCTTTGCGCTGGATCATTCTTTGTTGCGGGGCCATCCTGTGCAGTACTGGAGTTTAGCCTCCTCGTTGATCTCTACCCCCTAGATGCCAGCAGCCCTCCCACCCATACTTGTGACAACCAGAAATGTCTTCAGACGTTGCCAAATGCCTTGTGGGGGGCAGAATCATCCTTAGTTGAGGACCACTACCCTAGACACCCCTCCCCCACCACAGGTGACCCATCCCAGGCAATCTCTGCTCCTCCTGCTTCAAATGTCTCCTTACTGAGAGGATCCCTTGTTGCTGGCCCACCTGGCCATGCCCTCCTAGCAGAGCCCATGCTGGGAGCTTCTCCGACTCTGCCCATGCTCCTATGAAAAAGTTAACTCTTTCCCTTTAGTATCCATTTCTCAGCTATATGGCAAGAATGCACTTGGTAAGTAACCTATTGGCATTAATATCCCTCCCAGCAGGAAATAAGCCTTTTACCAAAGGTCCTCTATGGCCAACACCTTGATCCGAATGCCTGGCGTCAATCCTGATAATTTCAGACTGCAGCAACATTTGGAGTCAGAAACACTGCTCAAGAAGCTAAAAAATGCACCTTACAAGTGGCCATCAGCTCTGCCTACATACAAGTGGCCATCAGCTCTGCCTACATACAGTTAGTTAATTATCATAACAGTAATAACATAGACCATTAGACTCCCTGTCACTTAGAAAGCGCTTACTCTGGTCTAGGCTAGGCCTTTTCTACATGCAGCATCTCAGTTGATCCTCACCTTAAGTTTTTGAGATGGGTCCTCTCCTGGCACTGCTTCTGATAAGGGAACTGGGCCTCAGGGCAGTGAGGGTACCTACTGGAGTTTACACTGCAGTAAGTGGCAGAGCTGGGATTTGACCCATTCCAGACCTCCTGGCTTTGTATCCTGTAAGGGCAAATAAGTACAGTGATCAGATTTGGGTTCTTGCAGATTCTTGAATAGCCATCATGAGTGGGTAGGGCAGGGATCACATTGATGCCATGGGTTAAAGATTTGCACCTTGCCATTATCTGAAGGGCCCACACATAGTGAAATAAGTGGTACTGAATGTTCTTTTAGAATTTCTTTTTTCTATTTCTTGCATCAGGTCATTTGGGGTTCTGAAATGGTTGCAGACATAGTGAACAGGATAGACAGACATTAGGGGCAGAAAAGCTATAAGCCACAGCACTGCTTAATCCTATGGAACACTCCTGTGTATTTATGTCACAGTGGCTTGCTGAGAAGACTCAGATGGTCATTCTTGCCAGTCTGTGAGTCACAGGGAATTCATGAGTCAGGAATTGTGCTTGGCGCTGTAGAGGGGCACATAGTGGGAGCTCAGTGAACCTCTGTTGACTGGATGAATGGGTTGGGGAGATTCCAGGCTTTGGGGGGATGAACGCAGAAGGATGGCCTTCTGGGGCAGGTGGAGACAGCAGAAGCACAGAGAGAATGAAACATTCTCTCTGAAGGTGGGAGAGCACCCACGACAGACTTCTCCCCTCCCCAATTTCATCCTTTTCTCAGGCTTGTAGCTCTTGTGGAATTTACCACTGTGTATTTATTACCACCACTGAGCCTCATCTCTCCTCCACCACGTGGAGAGACCAGCAGTGTGGACATCACCTGGGTGCTTGTTGCAACTACAGAATCTCAGGCCCCATCACAGAACTCTTGAATCAGAATCTGCATTTTAACCATATCCCCAGGTGGCTTGCATGCACACTGCCGATTGAGAAGCACTGGTCCCAAACATTCATTTACCGCAGTGCCTCACACCTGATCAGGAGCCAGTATTTTCATAATTAACAGTCAGCCTTTCCCTCTGTTTCCATTTTGTGTTACAGGCCTGGTGGGTAGGAGAAGGATTTTTTGCAGATGTCTGGAAAGTCTGCGTCAACAACTCAAATTGTACAGAAATCGGTGACAACTATTCGAGTGAGTGTGAAGCTGATTGAGAAGGCTGGGTGAAAAAGAGAATGCTCAGGAGAAGGGATTCTCTGTTTTCTGACTCCCCATCCTTTCCTTCACCCAGCATTCTGGGAGGGGTCTGGCTGGGGGCTCAGCAGAAGGCAGGGGCTGCAGGGGAGTCCAACCTCACCTACGCTGTGCCCACCCTTCTGTTTCTCGGCTAAGTGGAGTTTCCTTTCTCATACTTTCTGAACTCCAGCCCTCATTTAGAATCTTCTCTCTCTTCTCACTTATCCAAGCCTCCCCTTTACATAGACTCAGAGACTGTCTTTGACATTTGTATCATTTCCCTGCACCTCGAGAGCCTTGAGAGCTGGCTCCTTTGTGAGCTGTGTGATCTTACCTTGGGGCAGGTCATCTGAGCACTAAGAGTATCAATATCCTCAGCTGTAAGTGGAGGTAATAGCAATGCACCTGCCCTGCCTGCCTCTGTACATAAGCTGAAGTACTCCAAAAGGCTTTGCAAATGCAGAAAATTCCACTTAAAAACATGCCAACCACTCTCCTTAACTCTGGAGAGGACGGTTCTATTTTCTGTTATAAAACTGATGGAAGAGGCACTTTGGGCCCTGGTGCCTGAAAAAATACTGGATGCCCAGTTAAATTTGATATCTCAGATAAACCAAAAGTAACTTAGTTTAAGTATGCCCTAACTATTAACATGGAACATACTTATACTAAAAACATTATTTGTTGTTTAGCTGATATTCAGATTTAATGTGCATCCTGTTTTTTGTGTTGGTTTTTGCATATTTGCCAAATTAGGGCAATCTTATTTAGGAGCCAAGGGACCCTGCTCACTGGCTCCTAAAGTCTCACCTTCCATCAATAACAATGTCAGCACTCTTCATACAAGCAGTAAAAATACCAACAGAAGGCATCATTTGCTGAAGGTTTACTGCAAGGCACGGGGCTAAGTCTGTTACATAAGTGATCTCATAGCCCCATCCAGCAGGGACCATGGGCCCCACTAGATGGGGAAACTGAGGCAGAGAGTGGAAACCCAAAGTTACACATCCAGGAATAAGGGATGGAGCCAGGATTTCAATCTAGATATGATCGATTCTGAAACCTGCATTTTAAACCACATCATGTGGTCCGTGCCACACCCTCCCCTTCTCTATCTGCCGTGCTATAAGCCTTGACCCTGGGAACAAACATTCTTCCCCGTGCTCTGTGGGCCCCAGCTGTTACCAGAGTGCATGGTCAGCTGGGAGGGCTGGCTGTGCTCTGTGACAATGTTTCCAAGCCTCTATTATTTGTGCTACATAGTCTCTACATGGAATGATTTAATTCCCAGTTACTTTTCCTTAAAATAACAGAGGTTGGCAAACTGCCAGTCAGATTCAGTCCAATTAGATAAATATGGCTTTTACATTTTTAAAGAGTTGTTTAAACAAAACAAACTCAAAAATGTTAAACAAGAAAATGCAAAAAGAGACAGCATGGCCATAAAACCTATAGTATTCACTGATCCGATCTTTACAGAAAAAACATGCCGATCTCTACATTACAATAGTTCACTTTTTCCTTACATTCATCTACTTCGAAAGGAAATTTATGTCCCCACATAAATGACAATCTGGTACTACTTGCTACAGTACCACTGGTACTATAAAGGAAGGAAAATTTATTAAAAATGCCACATTGGCCCTGGCTGGTGTAACTCAGTGAGTTGAACACCAGCCTGCAAACTGAAAAATCACCAGTTCGATTCCTGGTCAAGGCACATGCTTGGGTTGTGGACCAGGTCCCCGGTTGGGGAGGCAACAGCTCGATGTTTCTTTCCTTCTCTCTCTCCCTCCCCTCTCTCTAAAAAGAAGTAAATAAAATATTTTTTAAAATGCTACACTGAAAACCAAGTGTTATTAAATCCTCACCAGATGCACCTACCTCTTGAAGGCCCTAACACTATTTCTGGTTCTTTCCTGTTAAAAACAAAACAACCGCCAAACCCAGATATTATCGAGTGTTATAAAAGTGCTGAAGTAGCAGCTGGAAAACTTTTTTTTCCAGGTCCTTAGACATTTAAACAAGGGCAAAGTGAACATCCCTCTCTCTAAGTGAGTTTTGTCTGTTGGTGTGCTGACTGTACTCCACCTACACTAAGCTCGCTGGCTTAGCAGAAACCCTGTTTTAAGATCTTGTGCCCTTTTTTCCTAAAGCCATTATCTTAATATGTCCAGACAGTCATTACAGGGCACCATCGACTGGGTGGCTTAAACATCAGACATTTATTTACATCTCACAAGCACGGGCAGATCTGGTGTCTGGGAAGAGTGGACATTCTTCCTGGTTTGCAGGCAGCCTGGTTCTCATGTCCTCGCCTGGCAGAGCAGAGAGAGGAAGCACGCTCCTGTGTCTGTCCTTCTAAGGACGCTAATCCCTTTCCTGAGGTCTCCACCCTCGTGACCTCATCACTTCCTAAAGGCCCCACCCTCACACGGGGAGTGAGGATGTCAACCTATGAATTTGGGAGGTGACACAAACATTCAGTCCACAGCAGCCGTGTTTTCCATATTTGTCCTGCCACTTGGGGTACTTGCTCAAAACACTGACTCCTGGGGCACGCCCCACCTACTGCATCAGAACCTCAGGGAGACAGGCCCAGGAATCTGTAGTTTTAATAAGCCCCCAGGTGGTTCCTGGAATTGGGCAAATTTAGGAAGCAGTGCTCGAAGCCAGAGGGGCACTCTCCTGGCCCTGCATTAAACTTGACACGCCCCTGCATGCCTGATCCCAACACCACCAGAGATTCTGTTCTATTTCATTTTGGTGTAGTCTGCCGGATGTCTTTATAACTGAGCTATAATTTACAAGCGAGAAAATGCAGACTTCTTAAGTTTCAGTTCAAAGAGTTTTGACAATTATGTATACACCCATGTAACCGCCATCAAAGGCAAGATAGAGAACATTCCATCACCCCAGAAAGTTCCCTTGGGCCCCTTTCAGCTCAGTTCCCACCACCCCTGCCCCGAGGGTAACCACTCTGACTTCTGTCACTATGGTTCCCGGTTGCCTGTTCTTGGACTTCATATGATTCGATCATGTGGTATGCGGGGGGGTCTGGCTTCGTTCCTGACTGTAAGCAATGGGGGAGGGGCTCTGTGCTCTCTGGTGAGCCTAATGTGCAGCCAGAATGCACTAAGAGCCATTGCTCTAAAAGTTCATTAGGTACTAGAAATTATGCCTCCCTCTAGTCACTTTTTATACAAGATTGAAGAAAGAAAAAAGAGGAAGCTTTTCCTTAGATTTTCCTCTGTGCAGCTTTCGGCTCGGTCCCTTCACCCATCTTACTGTCTCCTGGTGATAACATCCAGCCTCTATAAAAAACTTCCTTTGGGGGCACCCCTAAAACCCTTCCATGGGTGAGTTTACCCACTCTCCCAGCCTGCTGAGGCAGAAGCTATTACTATCCCCATTTCACAGGTGAGTAAACTGAAGCCCACACAGGTGGCTCCAGTCCCTGAACTTGACCCCTGTGTATACCTGTGGTGCAGGGCTCCAGCTGGGTCCTTCCCTGTGCAGAATCCTCCCCCAAGACTGGCTCCTTTCTCTGATCAAACTCCCCTGTACCAACCTGCCTTCCCTCATGCCCTGCTCTCTAAGGTCAGCTGAAAGAAACAGAGCTTTCATTTTCTTAAATAGCAAGAGTGGAAGATTCACTCTCTTAAATGTACTTACAGAAAGTCACTCAGTCCTATGAGCCCCAAGTCCCCGAGAATCCCTCCAGAGGTCTCTCTAAAGTGCAGACACCCTGTCCTGACCTGTCCTACCCTGATCTCTTGAACTGGAATCTGCCAGATTGGAACCTGAGGATTTGTACTTTAAAAAAAAAAATCCCCCACCAAAGAGCCAAGCATTTGGGAGCAATGACCCAGGCCAGGGAGAATGCAGAGCAGGTGGTTCTTGATAAGATCCAGATAAGGACACAGTATTGTCAGGTCAAGTGTATGGATAGACACTAGAGGGAGAGGGGTTGAGTAGACTTCTTGGCCGCCTTGTGCTCATACTGTGCAGACCACAACCTGACAACCTGCACTTTTGTCTCATCGCCCCCACTCGAGCTGTCACTGTCACTGCACCCCGGGGGCCCAGGCGGCCTGTGGTCCTCAGTTGTGTGCTCTTGTCCTTCCCCACAGATTACTCCACGATGCAGGCAGTCCAGGCCACCATGATCCTGTCCACCATTCTCTGCTGCATTGCCTTTTTTATCTTCTTGCTCCAGCTCTTCCGCCTCAAGCAGGGAGAGAGATTTGTTTTAACCTCCATCATCCAGCTCATGTCATGTAAGTAAAACGACGGGTGTCCTAGAATAAGCACTCCCTTCACAGCCACCCACAAGTAGAAGCGAGGAGTGGCATGGCAGGTCAGGATTTGGAAAAGAGATGGCTGCTGTGCCATGGTGCCACCATGGGGCGTTTTATATTTTGGAGTTTGGAGGTTAGTTAAGGGGTCAGACAAGTCATCCTTCCTGAGTTAGAATCTGACCAGTGAGTAGGAGTTGCTATAGAATGAGCTGTTGGTACAGAGGGGAAGGAACAGTGTGTCAGGCAGAGGGAACAGCATGGCCAAAGCCCTGTGATAGGAGAGACTGAGAAGTGGCTGTGGGGCTGGAGGGTGGAGATATGGGAAAAGGAGTGGGGAGTTGGTGGAAACCACTCCAGAGAGGCAGCTGGGGTCAGACTTCCTGGGATGTTGTAAGCCTTCTAGGATTGGGGTCTTTGTCCCAAGATGGTGGGAAGCCATCAACAGATTTGTTTGTTTGTTTGTCTGTTTTTTAAGGCTAGTTGGTGTTAGAAGTGCCCACTGTGGGCCAGGTCTTTGGGGACTGTTGGAGATACAGAGATGAGCAAGACATAGCCCCAGTCCTGGAGGGACTTACAGGAGAAAGATGTCTCAGAGCACTTTTTTCTACTTAATGCATTTGATGAGGCTGAAATAAGGTGAAGAAGCCTGTGCCACAGCATCATCATTTGCTATTGTTTCTCAGTAGCGAGTTAAAGCTTTCTGATGACAAAAACTGGAAGCCACTTCCATCGTCCTTTCCAGTCTGGAGTCAGTGGGTGGCTTGATGAGGATGAGAAATCTGGGCTTTGGAGCCAGCCCACTGCTTGGTTCTAACCACTACCTCCTCCTAGTTGTCTGCCTCCCAGACTTCATTACCTGCAGCCCAGGGTCAAGTCCAGACCTTGGTACATTACCAGCACACTAGGATGATCCGTGTGCATGGGACTGTTTTAAAATTGAATCCTGCATCCCAAAAAACCCCTCAGTCCTGGGCAGAGTGGGGTGATTGGCCACACACAACAACCTCTTGGGGCATGTTGACTGACCACTCTGGGCGTAGGCAGAGGATTAAAGCATCATGAGTACAAAAGACCCTGGAAGGTCACTTGGTCCCCGAGCCTCAAGCCCACAAGGATCCCTCTGGGCACCTGTCTAAAGTGTAGACCCCAAGCCCCATCTCGACCTCTTGAATTAGACTCTGCAAAGGTTAGAACCTGGGGATTTGTATTCTCATGCATAAGCCCAGCACTTGGGAGCAGTGACCCAGACCCAGTGAGGCCCAGAGAAGCAATGCAACTTGCTCAAGGACATCAGTGCGGGGGCATCTGCTCTGCCTTTCCCTTTACTTTCTCCGTATCTCCCAGTAAGAGGGATGGATACCCCACTACTCACCCCATTAAAGGCAAGTGAATCTTGTCACTTAACAGGCAGGGGGGAGTTGGGGAATTACCCACTGAAGTTTATTTTCAGTCATGTCTCCATTTGTCTATTTGTCACTAAGGCCATTTAGTGAAAACTTGTTATCTTAATATATACCTACATAGGAAAATTCCCCTGGTTTTGATACAAGAGTCACACCCTCCTTTCCCATCCACGACAACTCTTTGACCATTTTCTGGTCCAAGGACCTGCCTCTCCCTCTTCTGCCCAACCCTGCAGTGTTTAGACACCGTAGCAATCAGTGATGTTCCGGTGCGAGCAACAGATACTCTAACTTCCAAAAGAGATGCAGTGCAAGAGATGGGGCACCTCGCAAGAAGCAAAGGAAAAGCTGAAAACCAGGTCTTGTATAGAGGATCCAGGCAGCAGAAACTGATGGGCAGTCGCTTCAGAGAGCTGCTGGCAGAATCAGTGCAGATCAGAAGACAGTGTGACTTTGCTCTAGATTGAAATCTCCAGGGACAACAGTTTGATCCGCAAATTGTCACACACTCAACCCCCAGCCGGACAAGGGCTGGGCACCCTTTGGACAGTCCTACCTCTGGCCAGGAGAGGCAATAGGTCCTCCAAGGAAAATCAGGGTACTTAACTTCATCCTAGTATTAATGTCTGTAAATCAAGTAAGATGCTTTTGACTGCAAGAAAGAGAAAAATCCAGGTAACAATGACTTCAGCTGCGAAGACTTTTACTTTTTTAATATAACAAATAGCCTGGAGGTGAGAGGTGCCAGAGTTGGTTTGGCAGCTCAGCAGCAGAATCACAACCCCCCACTTTTTTCATCCTTTTATGTTATCATCTTCAAAGTGTCATTGATAACACTCTCATGGCTCCCAAAAGGCTGCCACAGCTCCAGACATTCCACCCTGACCTAACAGTATCTAAAGTAGTATTCAAGGGAAAGTACAAGGCTGAGTAGTTGGGGCAGAAATTGTACAGGGCCTGCAAAGCCTAAACTATTTACTGTCAGGCTGACCCCTGGCTTAGATCAATTATGACTCATCCTTTGGGCTGGGCACAAGGCTACCCAAATAAAAATTGGGTTCAGCTAGCAAGAATGGGAAGCAAAATGGTGATAGGGGAGGCAGTGATAATCTGCTACAAATATTAGTTATAATCTTTCCAACAGACTAAAATAATGCCTATAATAATAAGAGTTTAAATTGATCTTCCCCTCTGGCCGCAGTCCTCTGAGGCACCTGGGACGCATGATGGTCCATGACTTATTGGTGTCTTCACTTTCTTCTGACAGGCCTGTGTGTCATGATTGCAGCGTCCATCTACACAGACCGGCGCGAAGAGCTTCACGACAGGAACTTCCATCTCTATGGCCAGACCTCGGATGGCAGTTATGGCTACTCCTTCATCCTGGCCTGGGTGGCCTTCGCATTCACCTTCATCAGCGGCCTCATGTACCTGATACTGAGGAAGCGCAAATAGACGCCCGGAGCTCAGTTGATTTCACCGCAGTACAAAACCCACATTCAGATACCCATTTTGTATATAATCATTTTGTGGTTTTTCTAGCAAACATATTGTTTCCTTTAAAAGCCAAAAAAAGGAGAAGAGTTTTTGCATTCTTGAGATCAGAGGATAGACTATGAAAGCTGGGATTCAGAACTCCTGCCCATCCTAAGGTCTCAACAACACAAAGCCAAAAATCCAGCAGTGCTCAAATCCAAAAATGTTCAGCAGGATGTTTCTTAACCACAGAGATGTGATGGGATAACAAGAGACCGAGAAAGCCAGGTCTGGGGCACGTCTTCCCCTAGGTTTGGGCCACACCAAGCTCCCCTCACCTCAGCTTCCCTTCCTGAATCTCTCGGTGTTAGTGGTGGAAGGTGGGCTGTGGTGGGGGGTACAGGTGAGGGATGAAACCTCAGGTATTTAGCAAAGTTCCATGTGAATAACAGGTATGGACCCTGCTGTTCTGTCTACATCCAGACCATAGCCCCTAATTGCCTAGAGTGGGCCGGGTCCAGAAAATTCCACCCAAATTTGCAGACACGTCACCTGCTTGCCCTAGGGAAGTGGCAGGGGCGGTGGGGGTGGGGGGGGGCTGTCAGATGTGGGCTCACCCTGCGGCAAAGACTTTCAACCTGAGATCACTAGCACATCTCATAAAATACAGACTATCAGGTCCCCTCCCCACTCCCACCCCAGACCTACGAAGTCACAGTCTTCAGGGATGGAGCCTGGGAGCCTGCATTTCTAACAAGCTCCTGTGTGATACTTACATGCCTTAAGGTCGAGGACCACAGCCTCTGGGCCAAGGGAGCAGAGCTGCCTCACAAGTGTTAAGGATCTCACCATATCAAGCTAGGGAGGTGGGTCTAGACCCTACTGCAGACCAAAGCCTTGGTCTCCATCAGCTCTTGATCCTCCACTGTCTCTTCCACAGCTGCTCTCATCTGGATCACCAGAACTCCAGTCCCAAGCCACACATCCCAATAGCCAGCCACCCTGGGGAGCGCAGCCTTCTTATAACCCTAAGTCAGAAGACCTCTCCCTTCTCTTCCTGCCCTGCCTATCAAGCTGGCTGGGCTTTACTAACCCCCTTTCTAGAGCCTCAGAGGACCCACCCACCATTCATTCATTCATTCCTTCCTTCATTCGTATAAGTTATGGAATGCTTGCTTGTGCCAGGCACGGAGATACCATGTCGAGATAATCTCCTTACTGGGCTTATTGTTTAATGGAGGAGAGATTAAAAACCAATTAGGAAAACTAATTGAAAACTGATGAAGACTGCAAAGAATGCAACTAAGGATTGAAAAGTGAGGCTGGTGGGGCGGGAGGGAACCTGCTGTGTGCCTGCCTGTTTTTAAATTCTACAGGAGGCATGGAGGTCAGCCTAAATAGCACTCACTCAGCCTGTGCAGATGGCATTTGCTGGGCAGCATCATCTATTCTTGCCAAGAGAACATTTACTTCTGTGGAGCATCCTAGGGTCCCAACAGTCATTGAAGCAGAGGAACCCATATTGCCACGGTTCTCACTTTAATGGGCACCAGCCTTGCCAGGGTCTGGGTGAGCCAACACTCCAGACAATTCTGAGACCATGCTGAGAAAGACAGCTTTGGGGAGTTTGTCTTTAGGTGTAAGAGCACCATGAGATGTGGGGCTATGTGGGTGACCCTGGGAAGTGTCCCATTGAAGAAGCTCTTTGCACCTCACTGCATTTTTCCTCTGGTGTTTTGAGCATGCTGCTGAGGAGGCATGCCTAGGCTGGTGTGCGATGTCTCTACTGTGTCTCAGAGTTCGGGTGCTACTTAAGTGCTTCTGCACTTGACCTACTGAGTGGCACAATGTCAGCCCAGTTGCAGTGGAGCTGGGGAGGCGTCTGTTTTGAATAGTATTAAGGCCACCATGGACTCCTCTTCAGTGCAGGATTTGATTTTTCTGTCCATCTCCTCATTCATTCATTTATCATTTGTTCATTTGCAACAGAGGACTCCATGCCTACTGTGCTCCAGGCACTGTGTGAGGCTCTGAAAACACAGGCGTGAGCAAACCCAGACATTCTCCCTGAGACAGGACACCTCTCCACAGAGAGGCCACCCACACAGTGCAGGGTGACATCAGGCCAATGACAGGACTGATTGCCATCTCCTGGAAGACTCATTAGGCACGTGATAGGAGCATGTCACACCCCTGGGGTTTGCAGGACGCTCCATGAGCCTCTGGAGGAAGGTGGATCTCTAGTGCCCCAAGCTTTCTACTCAGCTGGCTTTTCTATAGTTTCCTGGTGGCCACAATGGAAAACAAACAACCCTCAGAACCAGATATACAGAAAGCCTAATCCCTAATCAGTGCATGAATCTCCTTCTCCAAAGCTTCAGGGGTGCTTGAGAATCTGAAATGACCCCATAAATCCAGGCTGGTTGTCACTACTGTGTGGCATTCAGCTTCCACAGTCATCGTGATGCTGAAGTTTTGTGAGATATGTGAGCTGCCTCCCCACATTGGGGAGGTGGGAAAGGTGAGGCTGTGAGGGAGAAAACACCCAAATTTCTTACCTGTAGGCAGAATCAGCCCTTACTTGGTGCTTACTATCAGTTATTCAAGAACAATCACAAATAAAATTAACTGAGACATCCAAGAAGCAAACATCAGGGCCAAGTATATTACTGGTAACAACTGTATTTGAAGGAGCTGCAGTTTGCGCATGTTAGTACATTTTTATACAGTACTGTAATTCTTCCACTGCGGGGCTATCGATGGAGACAGACTAACTCGTTTTGTTATTTGCATTAAAATGATTTTGGGTCTCTGTTCAGATGAGTTTGAAAAATTGATTTGTTGCTCTGAGTGAATGTAGATATTTATACCTGGATACAGGAAAATTGGAGACTACCCCCACTCCTCCATATTCTGCTACAGGTTATTTGCCTGTGTGCATCCCTAATCAACAGGCTGGGGTCCTGGGATGCTCTGTATTAACTAATGATGAGGACACCTGGACCCCCACGCCTGTATGTAAACACACTAAACACAGTAGGTTAGATAGGAGCTATAGCATCATTTAAAATCTGCCTGGGTGGGGAATTACTAAACTCCCTAATATTTAAAAGGCTACTTACAATACAGTGCATTGGGCAGTTTTGTATTTTGGGGGAGTGGTGGTGATAGGGAAATGCAGGGAAAGGGCTAGAGGTTAAGTTTGGATCTTGGTTTGTGGACAAATGTTATTTTTAGGGTAGTTAGATACTTTCTACTTAATGTGCCTTTAAAAATAGTACATTTTCTATGTTTTGTATAATCTGAAACTGTACATGAAAAATAAAGTTTAAGACCAAAGAACCCAGAGAAACAGACTCTAATGTTCCCAACTGTGCCAACATCTAAGTTAAAATGCTGCCATTTTTAGTGGCAGAGGGGTCATTTGGTTTCTAATCAAGGAGATAATGTGGTTTTCGGAGCAAACAGTTGATATCTGACAGTTTATCACAGGACAACCTCCACTGCCTTTGCCTCCAATGAGCGCGGGAGCTGGCGGGGGTGGGGGTGGAGGGGCTCCTAGATGAATAACCAGCAGCTGCACAGAACCTGTGCTTTGAAAGGGTCTCACACTTGGTTAATGATCTGCTATCATCTTTAATTTTTTTTAATTAAAAAAATGTATTTACTTATTGTAGAGAGATGGGAAGGAGGGAAAAAGAGGAAGAGAAACATCAATGTGTGTTTGCCTCTTGAGCACCCCTTACTGGTGACCTGGCCTGCAACCCAGGCATGTGCCGTGACTAGGAATTGATCCAGCGACCCTTTGCTTTGCAGGCTGGTGCTCAATCCACTGAGCCACACCAGCCAGGGTCATTTTAAAATTCTTAATGATATTTCAGCAAACAGCCTCACATTCTCATTTTGCAAAAGTCTCTGCCAGTTATGGAGCTAGTCCTGTTTTTGTTTTTGTTTTTCCAATTACAGTTTTCATACAATATTATTTTGTATTAGTTTCAGGTGTACAGCATGGTGATTAGATGATCATACTTTATAAAGTGTTTCCCCTGATATTTCCTGGCCAGTCTTGTTCTTTAGTTTGTATTTAATAAAGTCTTCTGCTTTAAAGGCTTGAGTGATGATGAAAATATGACTATCTGCATAGCACACACTCTACTGAAAAAAAGGAAAATTCAGCCAGAAAACTAGAGATTGAGAGATCTTCAATTTTTTTCACCTTTTTAAAATTATATTTTATTGATTATGCTATTACAGTCATCCCATTTCCCCCCCTTCATTCCCCTCCATTCTGCACACCCTCTCCCACCCACATTCTCCCACTTTAGTTCATGTCCATGTGTCATTGGTTCTTTAGCTTCTACATTTCCCACACTATTCTTACCCTCCCCCTGTCTATTTTCTACCAACCATCTATGCTACTTATTCTCTGTACCTTTTCCCCCCTCTCTCCTCCTCCCACTCCCCTGTTGCTAACCCTCCATGTGATCTCCATTTCTGTGGTTCTGTTCCTGTTTTGGTTGTTTGCTTAGTTTGTTTCTGTTTTTGTTTTAGGTGTGGTTGTTAATAATTGTGAGTTTGCTGTCATTTTACTGTACATGCTTTTTATCTTTTCCTTCTTAGATAAGTCCCTTTAAATTTTCATATAATAAGGGCTTGGTGATGATGAACTCCTTGAACTTGACCTTATCTGAGAAGCACTTTATCTGTCCTTCCATTCTAAATGAAAGCTTTGCTGGATAGAGCAGTCTTGGATGTAGGTCCTTGCCTTTCATGACTTGGAATACTTCTTTCCAGACCCTTCTTGCCTACAAGGTCTCTTTTGAGAAATCAGCTGACAGTCTTATGGGAAGTTCTTTATAGGTGACTGTTTCCCTATCTCTTGCTCCTTCTAGGATTCTCTCCTTCATTTTAATCTTGGGTAATGTAATTATGATGTGCCTTGGTGTGTTCCTCCTTGGGTCCATCTTCTTTGGGAATCTCTGAGTTTCCTGGACTTCCTGGAAGTCTATTTCCTTTGCCAGATTGGGGAAGTTCTCCTTTATTATTTGTTCAAATAACTTTTCCACTTGTTTCTCTTCCTCTTCCCCTTCTGGTACCCCTATAATTCGGATGTTGGAACATTTAAAGGTGTCCTGGAGGTTCCGAAGCCTCTCCTCAATTTTTTGAAACTTGTTTCTTCATTCTTTTCTGTTTGGTTGTTTCTTTCTTCCTCCTGATCCATTTCATTGATTTGAGTCCCCATTTTCTTCCCATCACTATTGGATCCCTCTGCATTTTCCTTTATTTCACTTAGCATCGCCATCATTTGTTCATCTAATTTGTGACCAAAATCAACAATTCTGTGAGCTTTCTGATCACTAGGGCTTTGAACTGTGCATCTAATAGGTTGGGTATCTCTTGGTCCTTAGTTGTATTAGCTCTGGAGCTTTGATCTCTTGTTTGGGCCATTTTTTTGGTCTCATCGCACCTGTTATGTATGAGGGGAGGAGCCTTAGGTGTTCACCAGGGTGGGGCGTCCCAGTCACTGAGTTGTGATGCTCTATGTGGGGCTGGGGTCTTAGGGGTCAGTGGCACTCATTTGGCTCTCTGTCGGATCCCAGACCCCTCCACCCGTTTCCCCAAGCAAACTGGGCCCTTCTGGTGCTGATTCCCAGGGGGTGGATTTGTGTACGTTCTAGGACCCTGTGGGTCTCTCCAGTGAACTCTCCTGTGAGGCTGGGAGTCTCTCTCTGTGCCTCAATCCTCAGAGGTGTTTTTAATCGGTGTTTTCAGGCTTTATTTCCCGGTGCTGGGGCCCTGAAGAATGGTCTGTCTCACTCCCCAGTTATCTGTGTGCGAGTGTGGGACCGCCCCATCAGCCACCCTGTGCTCTGTGTCCCGCTTCACTATGGCCAGCTGCCACCTGCACACCTGAGGTGCTTTTCACACCCAGTGCCTTTGCTTTTTGTGCCGCAACCTGTCTCTGCTCAGCTGCCCGACTCCACTCCATTTACTGGTCTAGATGGATGTGTCTATTTTATCTCCTTGGTTGTCCAACTTCCTTACAGTTCAATTTTCTGTCAGTTTTGGTTGTTATTTTGTTTCTAAATTATTGTTGTTCTTATTTTGGTTGTGCGAGGAGGCACAGTGTGTCTACCTACACCTCCATCTTAGCCGGGAATCTTGAGAGATCTTTAATTTTTATTTAAGGAATACCAAAAGTAGTAAAAGCTGTCTATCTAGGGAACCAACATGTTCTTATCTCCACACAGGGGTTGCAAACTCAAACTTCTAGGGGCCACTGTCTATATTCTTTGTTTCTGGGTTTTTTATTTTTGTCCAGGTGGCAGGTAAATGGTGGCACTTCAGACAACTCAGTTTCATAGTTCTTCCATTCAGGAAATTATCTTTTTCATTCACCAAATTTTTGTGGCTTAGCATGATTTATCCTGGAGTATGAAATTCTATATTCGGTTTAGAACTTGCCTTGCCCATCTTTGAAAATCTCCAAATCCTTGGACTTGCCATCCATTTAAATTGTAAGCTTCAGGCAGAAAGAATCTCAGTAAAGCCATTTTTTTCTTCCATTTTGCCATCAGATGGATCATGTCTGCCCCAAGATTTACTTTCTCTTGTAGGAGGGAAATGGCAACATTCTGATGTTTCTATAGCTTTTTTTCTGCTACTATAGCATCCACAGGTACATGGTTGGTGTAAAATTGGTGGCAATTTAAACCGGGGTTAAACTGTTGCCCATGGGACAAATCAGCTCAGTGCCTGATTTTGTAAAGTTTCATTGGCACACAGCCACACCCACTAATTTACATAATCTTCCTGTCTGCAGTCAGAGACAGAGTGGAGCAGTTACAAAAGAAACTATATGGGACTTCCAGCCAAGATGGAGGCATCAGCAGACACACTGTGCCTCCTAGAACAAACAAAAGAAGGACAACAACAAATTTAAAAACAAAAACAACCAAAACTGACAGAAAATTGAACTGTATGGAAGTCTGACAATCAAGGAGTTAAAGAAGAAACATTCATCCAGACCAGTAGGAGGGGTGGAGACCGGCAGCTGGGCAGAGGACTCATGGCCAGACAGCAGCTGGTAGACAGGGTGGTCCCACATTTGTGTGCAGATAAACCAGGAGGAAGAACTAGGGAGTGAGACAGACCTTGCAACCCAGGGTTCCAGAACAGGGAAATAAAGACTCAAAGCCTCTGACTTAAAACACCTGTGGGGGTTGAGGTAGCAGTAGGAGAAACTCCCAGTCTCACAGGAGAGTTCAATGGAGAGACCCACAGGGTCCTTGAATGTACACAAACCCACCCACCCCGGAATTAGCACCAGAAGGGCCCAGTTTGCTTGGGGAAAGTAGAAGTGACTGAAAACTGGCAGAGAGCAGAGCAAGAGGCACTGTTCCCTCTCAGACCCCTCCCCCACATACAGAGTCACAATCCAGCTCATGGGTTGCCCTGCCCTGGCGAACACCTAAGGCTCTGCCCCCTACTAAATAACAGATGCACTGAGATAAGAAAAAAAAAAACCCAAATGAAAGAAATGAAAGAACAGATCAAAGCTCCAGAAAAAATATTACCATGTGACAAAGACATAGCCAACCTATCAGATACACAATTCAAAGCACTGGTAATCAAGATGCTCACAGAATTGGTTGAATTTGGTCACAAATTAGAGGAAAAAATGAAGGCTATGCTAAGTGAAATAAAGGAAAATGTCCAGAGAACCAATAGTGATGGGAAGGAAACTGGGACTCAAATCAACAGTGTGGACCAGAAGGAAGAAAGAAACATACAACTAGAAGAGAATGAAGAAACAAGAATTCAAAAAAATGAGGAGAATCTTAGGAACCTCCAGGATTTCTTTAAACATTCCAACATCTGAATCACAGGGGTGCCAGAGGAGAAGAGGAAGAACAAGAAATTCAAAACTTATTTGAAAAAATAATGAAGGAGAACTCCCCCAATCTGGCCAAGGAAATAGACTTCCAGGAAGTCCAGGAAGCCCAGAGAGTCCCAAAGAAGATGGACCCAAGGAGGAACACACCAAGGCACATCATAATTACATTACCCAAGATTAAACATAAGGAGAGAATCTTAAAAGCAGCAAGACAAAAGGAGACACAGTTACCTACAAAGGGGTTCCCATCAGGCTGTCAGCTGATTTCTCAAGAGACCTTGCAGGCAAGAAGGGGCTGGGAAGAAGTATTCCAAGTCATGAAAGACAAGGACTTACATCCAAGATTACTCTATCCAGCAAAGCTTTAATTTAGAATGGAAGGGCAGATAAAATGCTTCTCAGATAGGTCAAGTTAAAGGAGTTCATCATCACCAAGCCCTTATTATATGAAAATTTAAAGGGACTTATCTAAGGAAAAGAAGATAAAAAGCATGTACAGTAAAATGACAGCAAACTCACAATTATTAACAACTGAACCTAAAACAAAAACAAAAACAAACTAAGCAAACTCCTAGAAAAGGAAAAGAATCACAGAAATGGAGATCACATGGAGGGTTATCAGTGGGGGAGTAGAAGAGGGAGAGAGGGGGAAAAGTTACAGAGAATAAGTAGCATAACTGGTAGGTAGAAAATAGATGGAGGGGGGTGGTTGAGAATAGTATAGGAAATGTAGAAGCCATAAAACTTATAT